>JAOWBN010176828.1:0-17711 GCA_028565015.1 Pinguicula moranensis
TTTAGTTTTCTATAGTCCATGCAGATCCTCCATCCAGTTACTGTCCTCTTAGGAATGAGTTCATTGTGTTCATTTGCCTCAACTGTCATTCCTCCCTTTTTGGGAATACATTGTACTGGGATGATCCAGCTAATATCCGAGATTGGATACACTACCCCAATGTCTAATCACTTCAGAATTTCTTTCTTTACCACTTCCTTCATAATAGGATTTAAATGGCGCTGAGCAGCTACCACTGAATTGCTTCCTTTTTCTAATAGTATTCTGTGCATGCATACAGATGGGTTGATTCCCTTTATGTCTGCTAACGTCCATTCTATAGCACATATGGTCCCTGAGCACGTGCAACAAGCTGCTCTCTTCTTGTTGAGAGATATTGCTAGAAATAATCACAGACATGGTATTATCATTGACAAAAAATGCATACTTCAGATGTGTGGGCAATGGTTTGAGTTTCAGAGTAGGTGGTTATTCAATTGAGCTAACTTGGGCGTTAGGTCTCTCACCCAACTCTTCAAAATAAGCATTGTTATAAGTTCCATTATCCTCCAAACAATTCGCAAATTCTTTGGCAACTTGTTTCTCCGAGATGGCAGGGTCAGTGCTAACCAAACAATTCTCCATATCAACTCTTTGATATTTATAGTCTGCTAAAGGTAACTAATCTGTTGAATTTATGATTATGCAATCTTCTTAGTGATTTGGATGTCTCAATACTTGAAATATATTGAACTTGACCTCTTTCCCTTTGACTCTGAGTACAAGCTCTTCCCTTTGAACATCAATCAGTGCACCTCCTATAGCTAAAAATGACCATCCCAAAATAATTGGTATGTTACGATCTTCGTCCATGTCCGAAATAATAAAATGAGCTGGGAAAATGAATTTATCTACTTTAACCAAGACATCTTCAATTATCCCTCGGAAGTTCTTAATGGATCTATCTGCCAGATGCAGAGAAATAGTTGTAGGCTGAGCTTTCCCCAATCCAAGAGTCTGAAAAATTGAAAGAGGTATGAGATTAATGCTTGCACCTAAGTCACATAATGCTCTTGTAAATGTTGAATTTCTAATGGAATAAGGAAAAGTAAAACTCACTGGATCCTTAAGCTTTGGTGGCAATTTCTTTTGGAGAATTTCATTGCATTCTTCAGTCAGAGCTACGATTTTGTAGTCTTCAAACTTTCTTTTGTTGGACAAGATGTCCTTCATGAACTTCACATAACAAGGCATTTGCTCCAGCGCTTCTGCAAAAGGAATGTTAATATGCAACTTAATAAATACATCAAAAAACTTTTGAAATTGTTTGTGTAACTTCCCTATTTCAGTCTCTGAGGAAATGGTATTGTTGGCCTTTGATTCTCCTTCTTCTGGGGTATAAGTTCTTCAGAACTTTGTGGGGTTTCCTTCTTGACAGTTCGAGCATCCTTAGGGGTATTCTCCAGTTCCTTTCTACTTCTCAAAATTATTGCTTGGCATTGTTCTTTGGGATTTACTTCTGTATAACTTGGAAGTGTTCCTTGAGGTCTTTCTACTAACTGTTTTGCTAACTGCCCCACTTGAGCTTCCAGGTTTCTCATAGCCACTATATGATCTTTAAAATTGGTTCTAGTTTCTTGCATGAAACCATGTGACATTGTGGCTAGCTGTGCCATTAAATCTTGACTATTTTTTTTAGCCAAAGCCAAATGATTTATCAAATCCTCTAATGATGGACGTTACTGTGATATTGTTGGAGGCCCTGCAACCTATTGATGGGTTGGGAAAGGTCATGGTCCTGGAGGATTCAGTGTATGTTTGTTATTACTCCATGATAAATTTGGATGATCATTCTTCCTTGGGTTTAAATTGGTGCGCTCAAAGTTGTTAGGATTTATTGACTGATTTGCTACATAGTTGAGCTGCTCCATTGGGATATTATCCATTGATGTCACTTCCTTACATTGCTCTCAAGAGTGAGGTACTCCACATGCTTCATAGGATAGTTGTTGTACCACCATCACTGGCCTCAGCAGCATTCCTTGATTCATGAATGTTTCAAAATGAGTGCTCATGGCTTGCATGGTGGCTGTCAAAGCATCTACTTTGTCTATCTCATATCTTCCGCCCCCCACTCTTTTATGATTGTCTCTTTCAGTAGGCCATCTATAACAATTTTGGGTCATTACTTCCAAAAGTGTATATGCCTCATTGTAAGACTTTTTCATGAAAGTAACATTAGCTGCGACATCTATCTCTCTTCTTGTTGTGCTTTCTAATCCATTGTAGAAGGCCTGGAGCTATCTCCAGTGTGGCAAACCATGATTTGGACAGCTCCTCAAGAGGTCCTTAAATCTTTCTCATGCTTCGTACAAGGTTTCCATGTCTCTCTATTTAAAGGATATGATCTTACTAAAGATTCTTGCAGTCATCGACAGTAAAAACTATGTCAAAAATTGCTTCCTCAACCCATCCCTTGTATGAATGGAATTAGAAGGTAGTGACTGCAGCCACCTTTGGGCTTTTTCCCTAAGTAAAAACGGGAACAATCTGAGCTTAATAGCATCCTGGGTGATACCCGAGTACGTGAGTGTGTCGCATATTTCCACAAAGGCACTAATGTGTGAGTTCGGATTCTCCATGGTTGATCCACCATATGTAGAGTGTTGCAAGAACAACTGAATTGTGGCCAGCATAAGATCAAAGTTTGTTTGTATGGCTGGTCTTCTTATGGAAGAAACAACTTCCTCAACACAAGGAAGTGCAAACTCTTCCAAAGGAAGGTCATCCTCATTTGGCACACCTGCCATTTCAGCATTTTCTATCTCTTGTTGGCGTTGTATTCTTTCCTGTCGTTGAGCTCTTCTTTGGGCTTGGAATGTTCGTTCAATTTATGAATCCTCTTCACCAGAAGTTTCACCGTCTAAAGGGTCATGCACACCTGGAAGGGAGTTTCATAAAGTTAAAACAGTAAAATAAAAGTTCAATCTATGCAAGTGTACAAGCCGTACAAGTAATACAATGATGAGAAGAGTGTCGAACCACGTGGATTGTAGATGATAAGCAACAAAATTAGTGTGTTCTATGCAATTTGGACTAAATAACAATGGGCAGGTACTTAACTACAAGCACAACATAAACAAGGCTAGAATAATAGACTATTTTTGTAATTTTTCAGTTTAGATAAATAGGGTACGAATGCAAATAATACTTCGATAAAAGATCTAGTGCTAGTGACTTCACAACTTAGTGTCCTTAGGAAGTTTCTTTCTAAGGTTAGTCTTTGGATTAGATGTCTCATTATCTATCGGATTTTCCTCTCTTAGATGCAAATCTTTCTCGAGTAGAAACATCCCTCTTACAATATATAAGCATGCACCTCTCGAATATCACACTTAATACACTGAAAGCTTTACATTTAGGAAATCAACACAAAGTATCCATATTTGTCCATTGCAAATGGAGCTGGAAGAGCCATCATTAACAATTCTTTTAGTTTTGTGCTAATAATGGACTAGAGAAAAATGGCTCTATTAAATTCCAGTGTTTCTATTTAGTGAAGTTATTGGAACTCAATATATCAAATGACGCAATGCATATTGGGTTGCAACAAAAATGGCCTCTTTGTATAATTATAAGGGTAAGGCCGCGTACATTTGACCCTAAGACCCCCAACGTAATTGGGAATATACTGGGTACGTTGTTGTTGTTGTTGTACACACGGTAGCCATAACCCCATAGTCATTCTCATGCTATAACGATTAATGTTGATTTTACCATTTCTAGCATGGTTTTTGTCTCTTGACCAACCACCATGCTTAATGAATGTGCAAATGTAAGTCAGACACATGCAAGTTAGCGAAAAAACACAATAAAACCAAACAACGATAACAACATTTTCAAAGAACTAAACATTCAAATCCACATCCAATTTCACTAAAGGCTACCTCATGCCCTAGAATAGAGTTTTGGCTCATGCTCAAGGCATGGGCACACTAGAGTAAACAAAAGTAGAGTTCATAGAGTCAAGAAACCCCATTTGATGAATAGAGAGTTGTCGGAGCTCCTCATTTTCTCCAAGGCACCTTTCCAAGAGTTGATGCCTTCTTCCCTGGATTCTAGGAAGGAATCCTCCCAGAATGAATGGAGTATCATGTCTCTCGTGAGATACATGTGAAAGTTAATTTCCTCGGGAAACTTGTGAAAGATAGTTTCCTCGGGAAGCTTTGACTGAGTTAGGTTCCTTCAAAAGCTTTGAATAAGATATTTTCCCATAAGTGAGGGAAAAATAATCATTTTACACTTTCTCATGCACCTTTCCGCCAAAAACATGTAGTGTCCAGACAGGGTTGCAACTTATAAATTTGGGGCCACGACCTTGAAAGTTATGTTATTTATCCTTCATTTCTTGGTTT
This sequence comes from Pinguicula moranensis, assembly GCA_028565015.1. NCBI lineage: Eukaryota > Viridiplantae > Streptophyta > Magnoliopsida > Lamiales > Lentibulariaceae > Pinguicula > Pinguicula moranensis. The sequence goes on from JAOWBN010176828.1 coordinate 4,395, forward strand.
TTGTAACATATTCATCGAACCCTTGCAAAACACAAGAAATAGGTATGAAATGCACCTTTATCCCTTGAAAATCGGCAGTTTTTTAGCACAAAAGTCTACTTTAAATCAGTATTAAATCGGTTCATCAAGTATCCAAAAACTTAAACCTTTGCTTGTCCTCAAGGAAAACATTAAAACTCATTAAAGTCTTAAGGCAACCCCCGTGGTGATACGTTTAAGCATATATTTCACAACCACATATAAAAACCAAGAAATAATGGATCATCACACATGGTCACTCCAGACAAGGAAATGCTCATCTACATGAAATTGACAAAGTGGGCATGTGGGTCATGCATTTGTGGTGAACTTCTCCTTCTTAGGTACTAAAATTAAAAATTCATCTTACTCAACTTTCCAACCCCTTCCACCACCCTCGTTTTTTCCATGCCAAGGCAGAGAGTGATTGAGATAGCCATTATTTTTAAAGCCAATACATAAGCTCTTCATCAAGATCATACATAGACTCTAGAGCACGAATATATATACAATAATTTTTTAGAGCATTTATATATATATTAAGATACTATTTTCTTTTCTTTTCTTTGGAATAGTTTTCTTGATCTTTGATTGCACATAAAAAAATTCCTAACTATTCATCGAAATAGAGAAAAGATTTTTGAATTTTTCTGGCTTTTTACTATTTTTTTTCGCTTTTGCCTCTTCCTATCCATAACTTGTCCTGACTTGTTTAGTCTCAGAGGGGCCACTTCTAGATGAAGAGTCGCTCAGTATTCGTAGTCAATCAAAAACTTCATCTAGATCAATCCACTTCCATATGGTCCCCACAATGCTCAATTATCAATTATCATCAACAAACAATTCTAATGTACATCATGCACAAATGCATGGATAACACACTAATCCTCAAATAACCACATGGTAACAATGTGCACATAACCACTCAACAAAGCATAAAAGGACAAGCATGAAATGACAGTAGCATAGAAGTATGGGAACCCCTCCCCAAACTTAGCCGGCACTGCCCCAATAGAGATAAATAGATAATCAATTAAAAACAGTACTCCCCTAAAGTTGATTGTGTCTTTAGAAAGGCTCCAAGTTTGAGGTTATGTCCTCATCCTCTTAAGAAGAAATAGGCATGCCAGCATGAAGTGGGGGGCCCGTGGTGTCACTGGAAATTGGTAACCTTGGTTTTTTGCCATAAACAAGTAAAATAGCTAATTAAACTACTAAGTTAATTTTACAACTACAAAGCAAAAATATATTACCTCATCCCCAAACTTAAATTTTATGATAATTAAGAAATTAGGCACATCAATGAATATTAGAGAGTACGGGGACATACCCTGGTTGGACCGAAAAGACTTGGGTTACCTTCCAATAAGCGTTTCTTTAACCTCACTAACTTGACGTAAAGTCCAATCTAGCTAAAAACTCGCGTAGAATTGATATTACCACAACTAACAATCCCCAGTAACGATGCCCAAAACTTGTTGCATATGAATCTTGCAAGTGGTCAAGTCACACAAGTAATAAAGTGATTAGAGGGGTATCGAACCACGAGGATTGTAGTTAACAACCACCCAAATTAATGGGTTTTATACAATTTGGACAAACGAATTCATGAGTTGCGAACTAAGTTATATATCTAAAACAAAGATGATCATAAACAAAGTACTACTATATAAATTCTAGAGTGTTAAGAGAGATGCTGGGATGAGAACATCTAGGGATCGCAACTTCACCATTTGACTTCCTCGGAAGAGTTCATTGATGGTTTACCATGTTCCGACTCAAACTTAGTACCTATCAAATTCGCCTATTTTGGACATAGATCTCTCTCGATAATAAACATCCTTCTTTGATTCACTAATGTGCACCTCTCGAATGTCACATTTAGCTAAACCAAAGACCTTACTCTCAGGTAATCCACATTTGGTAACATCAATCCTATAGTTATTCTCATACTGTAACAATTCATGTGGGTTTTGACATGCTTAGCGTAGCTTGTGCCTCTCGGACTTCCACTACGCTTAATGCATCTGCCAATGTTGGTCAAATAAGGGCAAATGTAAAATGAAATACAACAAAATCAAGCACATCATTAGTGTTAAAACTCGCTAAATATATTATGATCTCCCGAATTCGTCAAGGGCTACATAATGTCCTAGACAAGAGGTTTATCCCGTGCTTAAAGAAAAGGCCAGACTAAGAAATCAACAATGAGGGTTCATCATAGCCACACAAAGATGTTGAAATAAATTCCCTTCATCTTGTTTTCACGGGCGTTGCACCAAAACCATTATTTTTTTCGGATCTCCGTAACTTTCCCCAACCTCAGAACCTTGAATGTTCTTATGCCTTTTATATCACGTTGGGTAGCTTCCTTAGGAAGCTTGGGGCCAAAATGAGGGCAAAATCGTTCGGATAGAAAGTTTAGTGCATGTTAGATGTGTCTAGGCACCACCATGCAGAATCATTCAAAGCAAGTCGGGGCTTTGACTCGAATTCATGGGCAAGACTTCTAGCTTCATGTCCTTTTGTTCTTCATTTCCTTCAATATGCATCAAATGAGCAATTCCTGTCAAAGCATGAAAAATGAATAGATTAGACCAAAATAATTTACATTAAATAGGTATAAAATAAGCTCATCAGGTATCCCCAAGCTTAAATCCTTGCTTGTCCTCAAGTAAATATGTCCTGTTCAAGGACATGGACAGACAACCTATAATTATGCATGTAATGGGTTAATTCAACGGATTTCTGGGTAGGTGAGTTTTCCACCACATACCTTGGAGTTTCACTTTTCAACGGGAGGATCAATCGAGTGATACTAAAGCCCTTGAAACAAAAAATCAAGAATAAAATAGCGATTGGAAGGGAAAGCTCCTAACTCAGGGCTGGAAGGGAAAGCTCCTAACTCAGGCGGGAAGATTAGATCTGATAAAACACGTGCTCTCAAGTATCCTCATGCATACCTTATCGGTCATGGGAATCCTCCAAGACATACTGAACAAAGTGAGATGAAGTTTGGCCGACTTCTTATGGGGATAGAGTGATGGAAAGAAAAAACTATATTGGAGATCCTGGAAGCGAATTTACAAACTAGTAGAAGAATAAAAGGCTTGAAGTTAAAGAATTGAAGAAAATTCAGAAGGCTATGGCAAAGAAATTGTGTTTTAAGCTGCTGACAGAAAACAACCTTTGGTGTAATTTCCTACAAGCTAAGTATAGCAGAAAGAATCATTTCCTAATTCGAGATAGCAAAGGGTCAGACTCTCAATTTTGGAAATATGCCAAGAGCATTAAAGATGAATTGATTGAGAATATCAAGGTCGTTCTGCGAAGGGGTAACTCATCATTTTGGTTTGACAAATGGATGGCCTAGGGACCTCTGACATCACAAATTAAACAAGAGATTATTAATGAAGCCTAAGTAATACTTTTGGGTATTACAGGAATGGAACTTAGGGTAGGTGCAGGACATACAACTCATGATCCATGCCCAACCGAATTATGCCCTCTATACGTATTGATAATGTAACAGTCATGATATCAGGTTTGGTGAAGAGCGGATAATGGCAATGATCTGAATGTTGAGATGCTTTGTGTTATTCTATGATGCTAGGTGAGTCATATACCAGATCATCCTTAGCTATACTAGAGGGTACGATGGTAGGGCAGAACATACAACTCATGAACAAGTGATCAACTATGGACTTCTCCCTATTGGGTCTAGGACTCTGAGTGTGGGAGTCCTTATATTTATTTTCTTTACTTGTATTTTTGCTCATTTATGTAAATAACTCTATATTATATATGAAATTTTAGCTTATAAAAAAAAAAGATGATCGCAAACCAATTAATTCAAGAAATGAATCAAACAATAAAGAATGTAAATGTGTGTCTTATTTTGTCTAAAGGAAAATTAAATCACGTCCAAAGGTTTAGCATCTAGCAATACCAATCATCATCTATGTTCGACAAGCACTTAACAGAAGGTTCATCTTGTGATATAAAAACATAGTAGCAATCATTTGTTATCTAACTAACTTCTTCATCGAACTCAGGAGCAGTCCCTCCCTCATTCATTTTTTGCTCTACGAAAACTAACACGAACAAGCTTGTGAGTAACAATAAATCACTGGTATGCACTCCATACGACCATGCCAAGTGTAAACTTGTACCTTCGAAGTGTAAACTTGTACCTGTCAAGTGTAAACTTATACACCACATCACACATGCCATAACCATGCTGATAATTTCAGTACTAATCTTACTCATGCTTCTACTGTTGATTCACATACGTATGAAAACTGATGAGTCGATTTTATACCTAATTAATGCAGACTATTTGAGTCTAATTTTGCCTAATATTGATGAGAGGACACACTTTTTATATCCATTTTTCATTCTTTTGCAGTAACAACTCTTTTAATGCTCAATGAAAAGAAAAGAAGGGAAACAACCCCAAAAGCAGAGATTCTACCCCATAAATCCAAGGCATGATACCAGTTCCTATTCCAAATGATTATGCACGGTTGCACTAGTACACATTTCATGTACACCAAACCCATTAGGCGGACAAATATACCCTTTGATTGGACGCCAAGCTTTTGATGAAAGATACTGGATGTGGTATATAAAGCACACAAATATCTTAGCCGAAGAAGGTGGAACATAGTGTGCAAAAGCAAGGGTTTTGGATTACTTATCCGTGCGCTCGTGCTCAAGGGAGATTGACTTTAATTTCTTTGTTTATTGTCATGAAATCAAAATTTGTCATTGTTAGAATTGATCTTGCCTCAAGCAGGAGCTAAACCTCTTTGTCTAGGGGCAATATGTAGCCCTTGATGAGCTCGGGTGATTATAGAATGTTTAACATGTTTTATCATTGATCTTGTGCTTAGTTATGTTGTATTTCATCCTCATTAATGTGTGTTTTTACAACATAGGTAGATGCACTAAGCGTAGTGGAAGGTCGAGAGGCACAAGCTACACTAGGCATAGCAAAACTCACGCTGACTATAGCATGAGAATGCCAATAGAATTGATGCTACCGTTTTTGTATCACCCATTAGTAAGGTCTTTGGTTCACTCAAATGCGACATTCGACAGGTGCTTGTTTGTGAACTCTAGAAGGGCATTTATTATAGAGAGTGATTTATACCTAAAATAGGCGAATTCAGTAGGCACAATGTTAGGAGCAAAGCATGTTAGACTAGCTATGAATTTACCTGAGCTAATGAAGTCGTGAAAATGCAACCCCTGGAGGTTCTCATCCACTACATCTTTCTTAAACTTACCTCATTGCCATCTAAATATCTATGTTAATGCATAATCCGTAGATTAAGGAATAAATCAAAAACAACCTTTTTTTTATCATTGGTTCAAATTGTATAAAACTTGCTAATGTTAGTATTTGTTAACCCCAATCCTCGTGGTTCAACATCCTTCTTATCATTATATTACTTGGGTTTCTTGTACACTTGTAAGAGGTGAGTACTACAAGTTTATGCGAATCAAGTTTTTGGCGCTATCGCCGGGGATTGGCAGTTGTAACAAGATTGACATTGCACATGTTTCTAACTAGATTTAACCATTTAGTTATTATTCTAAGTTGTGAATCCTTGGCTGCAGGTTGTGCATGAGTCTGTCTGGAGGAAACTGCAGGTGAAGGAGATCTAGAAATTGAAAGGACATTTCAATCCAGAAGGAAAGCTTAAAGGATAGAAAGATTGCAGCGCCAGGAGAAAGGAGACAATGCTGGTATAATGTTTGTACCAAATGAGGATGATGTTCTCGTGGAGGGTTTTGCCCTGTCTCGTGAAGATGAAGAGGTTCCCTTCATAAGGAGAACAACCATACAAGCCAACAATTTTGAGCTAAAACTGGCTACTATTTAGTTGCTTAAGCAAAATTCTACATATGGAGGAGGAGCAATAGAGGACCCCAATTCACATGTTAGCGCATTTGTGGAAATTTGTGACACCCTCAAATAATCAAATGTTACATCAAATGCTATTAAATTGAGAGTATTCCCCTTCTCACTTTGAGATAAAGCCAAAAGGTGGTTGCAAGCATTGCCCCCGGATTCCATCCACACATGGGATAGTCCAAGGAAGCAATTTTACACACAATTTATTCCACCTTCCATGATAGCTAGACTTCTGAGTGAAATTAAATATTTAAAGCAGAGAGACATGGAAACTTTGTATGAAGCCTGGAAAATTGGTTAAGAGGATGCCCAAATCATGGTCTACCACATCAGAGGCAGGTACAAGATTTTTACAATGGTCTATAAAGCACAACAAGGAGAGAGATAGGTGCAGCTACCAATGGCACCTTTATGAAGAAGACATACAATGAAACATACACACTCTTGGAGGCTATTGCCAAAAACTATTACTGATGGCCTACAGAAGAGATAGTGCTAGAAGAGTAGGAGGAAAATATGTGATAGACAAAGTGGACGCCTTGACAACCGCTATGGAAGCTATGAGTACCCGCTTTGAAACATTCATGAATTAAGGCATGCTTCTGTGGCCAATAATGGTTGTGCAAGAAATGTCTTGCGAATCATGTGGAGGACCTCACACTCGAGAGCAATGTCAGGAAGTGTCAATAATTGACAACATTCCCATGGAGCAGTTGAACTATGTATCAAACCATCCCAGATATCGAAACTTACACAAGTAAGAATGACCACCCCAATGGGGGCTTCATGTAGCTATACTAAGGATGATGGTTCAGAATGAGGGAAAAGTAGTATTGTTGGATTCAGAAAAAGATAATCTTTGGCTATCTGACAGTTATGTGTGCAAGCTGAAAGTGAAGAACGAGTGGCGTAATCTTCATCTGGCATTAAAAATGGCTGGATATTTGTCAGTTTTTGTGTCAGTTAACCTAAGTCCAATGGGGGCTTGATACATATTACTCTGGGAAAAAGAGAAATGAGATCTAGTAAATCTGTTGAATAAAGATCGTGTGTGTCTTGATAATTGGATAATTTGTGCTTCACCGTGGTCTCCATCAGAAGGTTTTAATGTGGTAACAAAAAAACTATGTTGGATCAAGGTACAAGGACTGCCAATACAGGTTTGGAATGATGAGACATTTAAAGTTATTGGTTCCCACTTTGATGTATTTGAAAAGTTAGATGAGGACACCAAAAATAAAACATGCCTAGATGCTGCACTGATGCTTATTTTGGTGAACAAGATGGAACTGATTAATTAGAAACCAGTAGTAGCATCCCAACTAAGGTTAAATCCTATCATGAAAAAAGTGGTGAAGAAAGAAATTTGGAAATTGTTGGATACTGGAGTTGCGTATCCTATTTTAGATAGTAGTTAGATTAGTCCAGTATAATGTATTCCAAAGAAAAAGGAATGTCTATGTAAGTCAATGAGCATAATGAATTTATTCCCAAGAGAACGGTAACTAGATTGAGAATCTGCATGGGCTACAAAGCATTGAACAAGGCCACAATAAAAGATTACAATCCATTGCCATTCATTAATTTGATGCTAGATCAAATAGCAGGGCACAAATATTAATGCTATCTTGATGGATACTGAACACTCAACCATTAAATATCTCATGCTAAAACAAGATGCCAAGCCAAGGTTGACCAGATGCTACTTCTACAAGAATTCGATGTGGAAATCAAAGATAAAAAGGGATCTGAAAATGTGGTACCTGATCATCTCTCATGCTTGGAGAATCATGCTGATAGTGAAATGGACAAATAATAACTCCTTTCCAGATTAAAGACTATTGGCTATCTAGGGCCGTAAAAAGCCTTGGTTTGCAGACATTGTCAACTACCTAACATACAAAATCATTCCTTATGGAGCATCATGGCAACCAAAAAAAGTGATTCTTCTCACAAGTGAGGTATTATCTGTGGTATGAGCATGTGTTGTACAAATATTATTTAGATCAGGTGATTTGTAGATGCATCCCAAAAGAAGAAATGCACTCCATATTGACTCATTGCCATGCCCTAGAATGTGGAGGACATTTTCTAGGCAAATGGACTACAACAAACGTATTCCAAAGTAGATTCTATTGACCTTCATTATTTAAAATGCCCACTCTTCCGTGAGTACATGTGATAGATGCCAAAAGATGGGACAAATCTCACAAAGAAATTAAATACCTCGACAGAGTGGGCTTGAGGTATAAATCATTGACGTGTGGGGACTCAATTTCATAGGACCATTTTCTCTTTCCTTGTGGCAAAAATATATGTTGGTAGCTGTGGATTATGTCTACAAATGGGTTGAAGCAATAGTCACCCCCACCAATGATGCAGTAGTGGTACCGAAAAGTTTGCACAAGAATATCTTCTCAAGGTCTGGCACCCAAAAATGCATCGTAAGTGATGGGGGATCACATTTATGTACCAGGCTATTTGAGGCATTACTGAGAAACTATGGAGTTCATCATCGCACTATTCGGCATATCACACACAAACGAATGGCCAAGCTGAAATATATAACAGAAAAATCAAGATGATATTGGAAAAGACAATGAGCATATATAGAAAGGATTGGGAACTCAAGCTAGAAAATGCACTCTGGTTTACAGGACTGACTATAAGACACCCATTGGCATGCCCCCATATTGCCTGGTTTATGGAAAAGTTTATCACCTTCCTGTAGAGTTGAAACACAAAGCCTAGTAGGACATGCGTACCCTGAGTATGCTTATGAGAACGCCAAAATTTACAACGATTAGACCAAAGCTTAGAATGACAAACACATATCTAGGCACTACTTTTATTCAGGACAAAAGGTACATTTGTTCAACTCTAGAATCAAACTGTTTGTAGGTAAGCTGAAGTCCAGATGGTCCGGACCATTCAAGATCTCACAATTATTTCCACTAGGGCCATAGAAATTGCTCATCCTAACAAAGGCACTTTCAAGGTAAATGAACAAAGGCTTAAACCATATGATAAAGGAGGAACCATTTCGGAAAGGCTCAATGCATCTAACCACTAATGCAGTTACACAGTGTACAAATAAACATATTAAAGAAACGCTACTTGGGAGGCAACCCAAGGTCCTTTTTGGCCATTCAGGGAAGTATCCCTTACCCTTTTCCATCTCTATCTAAAATTATTCAAATCAAGTTCATATATCGAACATTAATTTTGGGAAAGGGCAGGTCTACATCCATGATTGGAAATTACTTGTTATTTGATTTGATTTTGTATTTAATTAGAGGGCTGTATCGTTTCCTATGTCCCAAACTCAACGTGCACTATCATTAGTTGTAGATCATGGAGGTGGAGCATGACACTACACTTATGCGGATAAAACTATTAAATAACTGTCCAACCCACGGTTGGATATATACAATACACACGGCTACAGTTACGGATACGACATTTATCCATACAATACACACGGCTACAGTTACAGCTACAGTACCTGCTCACAAGTTAGCCCATTTCTCCTAGATATAAATGAGAGAAGTTCCATTTTTATTACAAAAACTTCATTCCTAAAGGAGAAAACCCCTGACTGATATAGTTTCCCTCCGAAAAAATAGACAAATTTGTCGTACACTATGCTAGTGTTTCTGGATTCGACAAAGCCTTTCGTCTTCGGTGTTTTAGTTAGTATGGATAACCCAGTCTTCTACATTTTAGTAATTTGGAGTACCTAGACAATATGTCGCCCAAAAAGTCTAGGATTTCTAAGGTAGTAGTCACGGCTAAGAAGTTCTTTGATTTTACTGTGGGGGTGCTACATGTTATTAGGGATCGGGGATTTTCTTTAGAATATATGCATATAATTAGGAAATCTATTAAGGACGGATACTAGACTCAGTTTCTAAGAACCCTGGGTGAGTAAACACCGAATGTGGTACAGGAATTTTACGCTAATCTGGCAATTATGGATGATTTCCAAGTGTATGTTAGGGGAGTCCTCGTGCCATTCAGCCACACTGAGATCAACCAGGTCTACAGCCTCATTAACTAGGATGAGGACGAGTTTTCTTAGTTTAATGGGGGAGACCTAAATTTGGCCGATGTAGCTCAATTTTTGTGTGTACCTGGGATGATCTGGAAGATTTCAACCGACCCTAGACCGCTAGAACTATGGGTTAACAAGGATGTCTTCCACTTCAGTGTCCTTATGTAGGACTTGTTCGTCTGCAGGTGGCTCATGACCACAACTCATACCGGAGATATCAAGCTCAAGCGCCTGTTACTCATATACGCAATAGAAACTGGTGTAGAAACAATGTGGGCAAGGTTGCTTACAAGGACATTACGGAGAGCCTGTAAAAACTGTAGAAGAGGCCAAGCTCACTGCACTTTCCATCTCTGATCACGACATCATTCCTTAAGGCAGGAGTAGCCTTGGCATACGATGAGAACTTGTTTCCTCCAGCGTTGGACATTGGACCATCCCTAATCCTCAAGTTGGGGACATATTCTAATACAAGAACTATAAAGACTGAGGGAACACCAGAACCCTTCACAGCGTCGGCAGGATGCAAGGGGAAAGGTAAAGGTAAATTGGGAACCCTTTTTGTGCACCTGCAGAAACCAAGTCCTGTACCCAAATCCAAGGGTCCCGTGCAGGCCAAGGTACCGATATCCTCTGGACCAATAACAACATAGTGAGAGTCCTTTGTGGATCACTCTTACCGCTGTGTTGATGTACTGTACACCAATCTTGTCATGATGACGACAACCAAAGGAATCTAGTTTCCTATCAGCCCACTTCCACCACCTCTCACATTCACTTCACCAGCACCACCGAGTGAAGAAGCTGCAATAACAGGGGGGGATGAGGATTAGGACGAGGTTAAAGATGCTGATGATGATGGAGAGCGTACCTACAACTTGGTAGGATTTGACTTAGACTCTTAATGAAGAAAGGGTTTGCTTGCCTTCAGTGGAGTATTGCTTTCATTTCCTAATTCTCCTTATATATTGGGGCAGTGTCTCGCAAGTTTGGGGATGGGTGTTCATCTGAACTCTTGCTTTATTTACTCTTGATATGCTAATTTATGTTTTGAACTATTTTGCGTTATTTTGCTTGAACATTTTTGTTAAATGTTTGCTACTTTATGTCATTCGTTGCAGTCCTATTATAATTAGTACAAATTCACCTGCCAAGAAGTTAGGTTGCGCTAAGTATCACTTTACTTGTAAACACAGAATAAATATCGGGGTAACGTATTGAGGACAAGACTGAGGGAGTGGTATTTTATAAAAAATAATTATTTTGGGAAGGTACTCGAACTTAGGCTTAAATTGACAGAGAAGTCCAGACAATTTTTCAAAATTTGGAGTAACCCCTCTTAGCCATGAAGAACTTTCAGAGTACCCACTATGACTGAGCCAAGATGAATCTTCACTCACAATTGAGAATTGCAGAGCCAGATCTATCGCTTTGTCTTTACACACTAGTGCACTTCCATTTTTGGGATGGGGGTGTTCCTTGCTAGCTGATGCATCAGCCATTGTCCCGTTACCTAGTGGTCTGTCAGGATGGTCTCCAGCTTAGATTTCATAGTCATCAGGAGGCATATCGATTTCAAACATCCAGTTTGCTAATTGTCTAGGAAAACTTAGCAATATTTGCCTTCAAGCGATAAGATCTTATCCATACATTGTTAAACTGAAACAATCTGGTATCCACATCAATGGTTTCCTCAAATTAATGAATCATAAAGCGAGTTCATTCATGTCTAACTTGCGGGCAATCAACAATTCCTTTACTGTCCACTTTTTTATTGAGTATCTTGTCAGTCTTTCAACACTACAGTCCGAGGGGAAGTTAGTGAGGAAGAAGGTTGTGTTATGCATTAAATCTCTAAAGGGCTTTTTGTGTGGAGGTACTCATGGTCCGTGACGGTCATGGATTGACCTCTGAATATGTCTGCTAATTACATCCGCATAACTCACACCAAAACGAGTTGAAGCACACTATTTTTGACGTGGTACAAGGGGATTTTTCTCTGCTTTTATGGCGGCCCCTCTTAGCCTCTTCATCAGGTGAGAAGGCACAACCCCATTCATGACTAACAGAGGAGTAGACCAAAGAAGACGATAGAAGAAGGTGAATGCAAATGGGGTTGGAATAATGGAAGAAAAATAGTGTTGTGGAGAAAAGGAAAGACTCTCCGGGTGCGTGAGGCATCCCTGCAGAGGGGGTGAGGAAAGGTATGCTTGGTGCTGCTATACTCTGATGAGTTGCAAAGCCGAGGTCATAGGAGAAGAAGATGGTATGGGCACAGGCTTACTGTTCATACACAGGGAACACATAGACGAGGGCCTTTTTGGATTATATTCTTCCACTCGACATTTATAGACAATTCTTTGTATATGAACACCTCATTGCATGTAATCTAATTGGGTATGCATCATACGCATGCAATTTAATTAGATTAAATCTCATATATGAAGTTATAGTAATTTTCCACTAACTCATTTGTGGAATCCAACTTTGATTCAACTAGCATGAGGTTTTAATTTATTAAATATACATTCGACACATTCTGGGTTATTAGGTTTATCACGCCATAATTATGTTTGAGTCCTTGAAGTTTCAAAACTTCAATTTGGACCCTAAACGTTTCCTTAATTATATTTTGATCCCTCAATAGTTTGATGTTATTGTGTGTGATCCTATAGGTTTTCAAAATCTTGGCAATGGACCATGAACTAACATAATCATATTATGGTTAATGAATTAAACTCTTTTAATTCATAAATGCGTAATTCCTGTCCATGTACCATGAGCGACATCTACCAACATATCATGGTCACCCAAGTATCGAGAATAGTAGACTATCCTTTTCAAAAACTAGTTCCCGTGTAATGATATTCCCTTCACCTTGATCATATCCAATGTAGCATACAGAGGATAATTGTCATCCTGTTTTGATATATGCATTAGATTTCTTGTATCGAAGATCATGTTCTTTGAATGTTAAAAACTCTTTTCTAATAAAACTCGTGCTTTGGTCATAGGCTTCACCATGATCTCTTACAAGTGGCTATAGTTATATATTCTCCTAACTATTTAGGAGTGATGAATCCTTCATTAATCACTTTTAATCCTTCCGTAATTCATACCACTACCAAAATTATCCATTGTTACCCATTTGACTCCGAATACAATCAAAGAATGACATACATACTCAAGATTCTATAGTGATCTTAATTCAAAGGATCAATTACACCTACTATACTTTAGAGTATTGTTGAATAATTGAGTCCACAAAGGCTGCATCCAAGTCCAAAAGTGGCAGCCAGCAGCAGCCCTTGTTGACAAGAAG
>JAOWBN010176839.1:0-30163 GCA_028565015.1 Pinguicula moranensis
AAATTTGATGACCAAGTAGCACTTGTTCCAGCGACCATGGCGATACATAATTTTATTCGTCGAAAGGATTATGAAGATAAAGACTTTCAGCAATCTGCTTGTGATACAAATGCAACAAGCTCTTCTAATGGTGAGGGGGGTCACGGTCTGACTATTATTTGTAATGATGAAACAATGAATCTAGTGCGGAATAATATATGCACGGTGATTAAGTCAGCAAGGATTGTTAGTTGATTGTTTGTATTTTTCCTTTTCATGGTTTATTTGTGGCTTGACAGCTTATTAGTTTTAGAAGTAATGAGAACAATGCAAGAGGATAAAATATCATCCCTATTTTCTTTGGTATGATCCTTTTCATGGTTCATTTGTGGCCTGACAGCTTGTTAGTTTTAGAAGTAATGAGAACAACGCAAGAGGATAAAATATCATCCCTATTTTCTCTGGTATGAGTGATGCTGAGAGGCTCATTGATCTGCTGATCTACATTGTTGTTCTTGTATGTGGACACTGTAGCAATGCAATTGTATGATCAGAATTGTGATGATGGTGGATCAACATATAAAGCTTGAAGTGGGGTGAAATAGAATTCGAGGTTATTTTAACAAGACCAATGATTTCAACGTAGTCCACCGCAACGGCCAATTAACATCCCACAATAACACTAATGAAATATAAGCTCTCTAGTATTGGCACATTTAAAAGTTAGTGATTACAAACCAGTAAAATGACATTTTAATTGATCCATACATCGGTAGTAATCACCTTCTCCAAGAGTCCTCCAGCAATGTCGATCAGTAGTAAGCACAAGTGGAAGTATGATAATAACTTATAAAACCAATAAGAACAAGATACACAAGTAATTCAAGTTTGAACAAACAGAACTTATAAAAACAAACTGAACCAATAGGATAATACTGTTAGTATATTTTAAAAACCATTCTTAAAACTTAAATATTCCAACAATCAAAAGATGATAATATAAATTCATAGTCACATGTACGATCCCGAATTGCTTGTGCAAAATAAGGTGCGCTTTGAAGTATCTTTTGCAAGCTTTTTGACCAATCATATGTACCGATATTCATTCTCGAAAATGGACAGAAGAGTGTCCTGAGCCAAATTTTCTTCAAACAATTCAGTGGCGTTGAACCAAGTCTCGCTATCTTTGTCAATCCCTTCCAATTCATCATGACAAACCATGCATTCTTTTATCGTGTTATGAGAAACGACAGGGATACCATTGCCACTTGTTTGTTTTCTTGTTTCGTATTTGGTTGCTACAGTTTCCATTGACCTTGCAATAGATTCAGATGCTTTAATTCTTTTAGACTTTTTCTTGGGAATGTTTTCTGAAAATAAACATTTTCTTGACATGCTCACTGCTTCGACTTCCACTTGTTCAACATCCACTTGTTCAACATCAATATTAGTTGTTGGAGAGGCAACACAAACACTTGTAGTTTCTTGTGAAACATCACCTTCTAACCTAAATGGCACAACACCAGAAGTTGGTACCCAAGTTCTATCCCCAGATGCAGTAGCACCATCAAAGAGCAATGATTGTTGTAGCATCAAAATTGGCCCCTTCTCTCTGAGCTTAGCAACTACAGGGGCTTCCTGGTCCAAAAATAATAATAAGAATATTTAACAAACATAAGCATTTAACAAAAGAAATATTAAGAATAAAATTCGCAAAGAAAATGTACCTTTATCTTCCTATCCCACCAATCTGGAGTATCATCAACAGTTCCTTTCTCATGATTCCATCCTATACCAATATCACATCTTAATAGTGTCTTCCACTCTCTCCATTCTTTTTTCAGACCATCGTATCTATTTTTTAATTGAGTTTGGTTGTACTCATGATTGGTAACTTTATTAAATTTTTGAATAATCTCATTCCAACCAAATCTATTAAAGTGACCATTAGGCCTATTTCCAACTTCCATCTCTTAACACACAATTCAATAAAGATCTCAGTGTTTACTTGACTCCACATTGCCTTTTCTACTGTGTCACTGTCTTTACCCTTTCTTCTTAAGTGGCCCAAGGATGTTGCACCATTTTGAAAATTTGGTTCCATAATGAAAAAGTAATTATCACTACAAATATGTCACACAAATAAGGATCAATTACAAGTAAAATAAACAAATATTATGTGAGAATCAACTCAAAGTCTAATCGTGTATGTATGAGTGCTCATTTTGAACTATCCTGTATATAAGAAATTTGCCGTATAGAATATGCAAAAACAGGCACTAATTGTGGATAATTCCCCCCAACCACACCCAACAGACATGAAAGAAGATAAAACATCTATCAACGAAAAGAACCTCTATCGCCAACAAACTCTCTTGGGGAGAGTCACTCGAGAATCAAAAAAATTAAAGAAACTAAAAAATTCAGCGATCAAAATATCAACTCCAAAACCAATCCAGACGACAAGACGCAGACACAGGCAAACTAAAAAAATCAGCAAACAAAAATTCTTACCTGTCAAACAATTTGGAGGACAACACAGGCGACCAGACGCAGACGACGACAACGTTTATGTTTTTTTTGCTCTATTCTTCTTGATTTTGTTAGGGTAAGAAAGGCTAGAGATATTATTTTCCACAACTTTCTTTTATTACAAAATTGCCATCAGAAGTAGAAGTGGAAAAAAAAGTAGCCTCGTACCTACTTCAGAAAAAAGGAGTTTTGACGGGAGAAAAAATGAGAAGGAGGAGAAGTAAAGTCTTAAAACACTGTTTTTAATATAATCTGAAAAAAAAGGAGAAGGAGAAAAATCTAATTTTTAAGTGGTACAAAACATGGCCTAAGTCAAATAATCTTAACCGATTTTCAGATTCAGATCAAATTGGGTTGGATTGATTTTTGGATTAATTATACACAACTAAAAATATTATTGCTTAGACCTAAATCATAAAAAACTATTTTTTACTTGCATGACGTATTCGCAGGAATGAATAATGAAAGACATTACAACATATACATACGCAATAGCCAAAAATATATGATTATGAAATATTAACTAGTACAATATTAACAAGAGCACAAACGAGTAAAAAATTATTTATATATCACATGGTAAGTTAAAGTTGCTTGATGTTTATATTGTAAAAAATTGGTTATTTTGCCCGCCCACAAAAGTCTACCTCATTTTCAACTGCAAATCCCTTTATTGTACTAAATTCCATTGACATAGGACAAAACAACCTCCTACCTTTGAATTTTCTGCAATTTATCCCCAATAGTCGATACAGATAAGGATAAACCAGAAATAGTATTCGGTTAAGTATTAGGGTATTTTCCAAACACTGAATACCTCATCTGCAAACAAGATACTTAACTTGAGAAACGCAAGAGTTGGGAATATCATTGCAAGGAAACAACTATACTACTAGGTCTCAGTGACTCTCAAGTACAAACTGGAGGGGATGGAGATTCTGCCGACTTCCTTGTCACCGGATTCAAGAAATTGGGAATAGAGGAGTGATGTGTTAGCTTGAGATAGTTGAAAGAGGGAGAAGACGATGACGTTCTTGGTTTGAAACTTTCTTATTTATTTCTGTGATACTCGTTACATGTTTATAGGGCATTTCTCAAACTATTTAGGGTAGAAAATCATGTCAATAAGGAAGGAACCTTTATAATGGTAGATTTCCATTCCTTTTACAATTAAGCATGATTTTCTCCCCTTTCTATATTTAACACTCCCCCTCAAGTTGACTTGAAGGTTCTCCAATGCCTAACTTGCGTAGTGCATTATTGAATGCTTGTCCTGGTAGAGCTTTGGTTAAGATATCTGCTAATTGATCATCTGATTGGACAAAGGGAAGGCAAACAATTTTTTCTTCCATCTTCTCTTTTATAAAATGTCGATCGATCTCGACATGCTTGGTCCGATCGTGTTGTACAGGATTTTCTGAAATCTGGATGGCGGCTTTATTGTCACATCTCAGCTCGCATGCGTCAGCTACTGGATATCCTATTTCAGTCAACAGTTTTTTCAACCATAGGATCTCTGTCAGTCCTCGAGATATTCCTCCAAATTCTGCCTTTGTACTTGAAAGAGCTACAACCTTTTGTTTCTTGCTCCGCCAAGTTACTAGGTTTCCACCTACTAACATGAAGTATCCTGCTGTGGATCGTCGATCTATTGGGTTGCCAGCCCAGTCTGCATCTGTGTATCCCTGGATTTGGAGATGTCCATTCCTTTTGTAATGAACTCCACGGTCTGGTGTTCCTTTTAGATACCTTAGTATTCGTAGGGCTGCTTCCATGTGCTCTTCTTGGGGTGTGTGCATGAACTGGCTAATGACACCCACTGCATATGCTATGTCGGGTCTTGTATGTGCAAGATAAATTAATTTCCCTACTAAACGTTGGTATCTTGTTTGATCAGCCTGTACTGCTCCCTCCACAATTTGTAGTTTTTTATTCAGGACTCCGGGTGTGTCTACAGGTTTGCAGTCTAACATTCCTGTTTCAGCGAGTAGATCCAGAATATATTTTCTTTGTGAGATAAAGATCCCTTGTTGTGAACGGTGGACTTCTATCCCCAAAAAATAGTTTAGTTCCCCAAGATCCTTCATTTCAAATTCTCTGAACAGGTGTTGTCGGAGTGTGGAGAATTCATCTTTGTCATTCCCCGTGATCACCATGTCATCAACATAGATAATCAGACATGTGATTTTAGTATCATATTTCTTAAGGAACAGAGTATGATCAGAATTACTTTGTCTGTATCCGTGTCATTTCATTGCCAGAGTAAATCTTCCAAACCAGGCTCTGGGTGACTGTTTCAGACCATATAATGCCTTCTTTACTTTGCATACCTCATTTTTCTTAAATTTTCCTGAAAAACCTGGTGGCACTTCCATATATACTTCTTCCTTCAGGTCGCCATGAAGAAAAGCGTTTTTTACATCAAACTGGTGAAGTGGCCAATCAAAATTTGCAGCAATAGAGAAGAGTACCCGGATAGTATCAATTTTTGCAACCGGAGAGAATGTCTCATCATAGTCAATCTCATATGTCTGTGTATATCCCTTTGCAACGAGGCGTGCTTTGTGTCTCTCAATTGATCCATCTGCTTTTCGTTTAATGGTGAAAATCCACCTACACCCAATAGTTCTTTTGCCTGGAGGTAGTTTACATTGATCCCACGTGTCATTTTTTATCAGTGCATTCATCTCATCTGTCATGGCCTGTCTCCACACCTCATTTTTCAAAGCTTCATTAATATCTTTAGGCACTTGTTCAGAATAAAGAGCAGCTGTATATGCTTTACCAGGTTCTTCATTACTCCCCCTGACCAAATTGGTCATGGGGTATCTTGATGTCCTGGGAACATACTCAGGTTCATAGCGCTTGGCCGGAATGCCCCAATTGCTTCGAGGAGGTAAGACATAGCGTTGTGGTTCCCTGACCTGTTCATTTTCAACTGGAGGTACAATAGTAGGAGAGACTATGTCGGGTTCAAAGTTGTGTACCTCAGAGATATCTGACGGTGGGATCACTGGAGATGATACCAGAGGCGAGTGCTCTATGGCGACAGTGGGTAGCTCTCTTGGTGGTCCTTTGTCTGGATCAGTACGGTCAGCTGATACGGACAAATCTGGCGGGCTAATGAGCCAACTCAACGGGTCATGCTCCACTGGAGAGGAACTCCCCCCCTGACCGGTGAGTCGGTGAAAGTATTCAGTTTCGAGGAAGTCACAGTTCATTGTGGTGTACATATGGCGGGTAGGGGGATGATAGCAGCGGTAGCCTTTTTTATTGATGCCGTAGCCGACAAAAACACATTTGACAGCACATGGGTCAAACTTAGTTCGCTCTGTTTTTGGAATATGGACAAAGACAGAGCAACCAAATACTCGTGGCTGAAGAGATAAGGGAGGTGGTATGGCTACTCGTGTGGCTAAGGTGTTCAAGGGAGTTTGAAAGTTCAGGGTTTTTGTGGGTAAGCGATTGATAAGGTAGGCAGCGGTGGAGACAGCCTAAGGCCAGTATGAAGTAGGTACCTGAGACTCCAACATAATGGCCCGGGTGATCTCAAGGACTATGCGGTTACGTCGTTCAGCGACACCATTTTGTTGGGGTGTATGGGCACAAGTAGTCTGATGGATTAATCCTTTGGTTTGACAGAAGTCATGTAGGGTTTGATTGACGAATTCCCCCCCATTATCAGATCTAAGAACCTGAATGGATGTGTGAAACTGAACATTGACCATATGATAAAAGTCTATAAACTTATGAGGAACTTCAGATTTATGTTTAAGAAAAACTACCCATGTCATACGAGAAAAATCATCGATAAATAATAAAAAATATCGAAACCCAGTAGGACTAGAGGTAGGTGCAGGTCCCCATACATCAGAATGGATTAAAGCAAATGGAGATGTAGACCGGCTAAGAGAGACAGGATAAGATTTCCGGTGACTCTTAGCAAGTATACAAGTTTCACAACTAAAATGACGAAAGTTTGAAGAAAATTGAGGAAATAAAAGTTGGAGGTAACCCGTCGAGGGATGACCAAGTCGCCGATGCCACAGCCAGGCTTGCCGATCAGCCGTCCCATGAGCCAGCAGCGTGGTACCCTGGTGAGCCACGTCGTCGACATAGTACAGCCCGCCTCTCTCAGTGCCACGCCCAATGATCACCCCCGTCTGGATATCCTGTAAGAGACAAAACGTGGGGCACATTAGAACAGTACAATTCAACTCTTTTGTCACATGGCTAATGGATAATAATTTACAGGAGAGCGATGGGACATATAAACAATTTTGTAATTTAAGTGTAGGGGATAATTCAATGGAACCCGCTCCCTGAACAGCAGCTATGCCTCCATTAGCAGTTTGAATTGTTCGTCTCCGAGGGGTGGAGGAAGTGCAAAGGTCCAACAGATCATTAGTCATTGTATCTGTGGCCCCACAATCAAAGAGCCACGGGCTATTTTTAGGTTTGGTAACTGCGTGGGCCACACATGCAATAGGTGTCGTATCTTCAAAACAGCCAGGTGGAAAGAATTTGGGATTATGTATTGCGGGAAGAACTGGATTTTTCTTGGGTGGTTGGGATATTTTGGATTTTGTGGGAGTTTTTGGAATTTTTTCGGGCATTTGAGAGAATTTCCGAAAAATATAGGGGTCATTTCGGAAATCTGTGACAGGCTGGGTAGCATCTGGAGATTTCTGGGATTTTGGGGGGTGTATAGTGGAATCGGGAAGGTTGTGGGGTTTATGTGTAAATTGGGAAAGTTCAGGGGGTGTATTTAGGAATGTTGCTGAATGTCGGGGGTCTGAGTGGAATTGGCTGTTGTGTGGGGGCTGTAACGTAACTAGCGGAAACTGTTGGGGGCGTATTAGAGAATCTGAAATGTCATGGGGTGTATCTGCAAGGGTAAACTGAGTACAAGGATTATTATGCAAAGGGGCATGTAAATCACGATTTGGGGGAGAAAAATCCCCAAATCGCAGTGTACATGCGTTGCCCGTTGTCAGTCCCCCGAAACCTGGGTTATCGCCGCCCGTAGTATCACCATGGTTGCCGCCGGAGGTGGTGGCCAAGGAGTCACCCACGGCTGAGGCAGCGGTGCCACCTGATTTGCCCTTCTTCTTGTTGTTGTACCACCAGTCCGGGTAACCAATCGTTTTGAAACATCCTTCGGTCGAATGTCCAGATTTCTGGCAAAGATCACACCAAAGTTTCGATTTATCCACAGTGTCTGACCGGGATGAGGATTTAGACGAAGATTTCGTCGTGTCTGACCGGGACTTAGCGGCGAATCCGATTCTGATTCCTGATGATGTGGGAGTGCTGCCCGTCTTTGCCGGATTGAGTATCTGGAGGCGGGTGGCTTCCCGGCGTACGGTAGCATACGCCGATTCAACTGAAGGAAGCGGATCCGTTTTCAGCAAGTCGCGCTTTATGGCATCGTAGTCATCATTGATACCGGCTAGAAACTGAAATAATCTGGTTTCTTGCCGGAGAGTGGTGAAAGTAGCAATATCAGCGGCACATTTCATAGGAATTGGGGCGCGCCGATCAATCTCTCGCCAGATTCGTGTCATGGTGCTATAGAATTGTTCCAATGAATTTGATCCTTGGAGTTGTTTATTCGCTTGCACCGTAAGATCAAAAATTTGCAATTTGTCATTGCCACCACTGAAGGTTGTCGCCAGTCCGTCCCAAAGGGCTTTGGCTGATGGATACTCGGTATGGTCATTGACCAAATCAGGGTCAATTGATTGGAGAATCCAATAGAAAACGGTGAGATCGGCAGTCTCCCACTTTGTGTAACCGGGCTCCTGCGGGTTTGGTGGTGGTGGATCGTGGGTGAGGTGATGAAGTTTACCCCGTCCACCAATTGCTACGCGCATGAGCCGGGACCAGAGTGTATAATTGTGGTTTGTGAGTTTGATGGTGACATTTAGATTGCCTTCGGATGAAGGTTGGAGTTGTTGGATAATCTGGGCAATTTGGGTGGCCAGTTCGGTTGGAGGGACAGATTCTGGTGTGGTTTTTTCTTGATCTGTCATGGCTAGTTTGGAGAAAGGGTAGATGATGAGTTAAACAATCGGTTGGGGAGAACCGAATCGCTCTGATACCATGTTAGCATGAATTGGTTGAATAAGGAGGAAGAAGATGAAGTTTTGAATTCAACCTTGTTAATTCTATTGCTGGACATTCGTTACATTCTTATAGCACTTTTCTCAAACTATTTAGGGTAGGAAATCATGTTAATAAGGAAGGAACCTTTATAATGGTAGGTTTCCTTTCCTTTTACAATTTATGGCATGATTTCCTCCCCTTTCTATATTTAACAAAATGCTCTTAGCCAATTTTGGTTGTCGAATGCGGGTTTTGACTTTGCTTGGTCAGCCACCTGACTGAAAGTTACTCCTTTGATAATAAGTCCTCCGATGGACGCCGATAGTCATCAGGAGGACGTATGCTCTGTATATGGCTCAGCCTTGCATTCTCTATGTTGGGTCTAACTTAGGGAATATTTTTGTACTTACGCAAGATGAACCAGTGGGCGTACAGTACACCTTTGGAAAACCATCAAAGTCTTCTTTTTGGATAATTTGGGATCAATGAGTTTGGACCTATACGCTTAGATATATATGCGATATTGTGTTCCTGTACATGTACATCTTTGATTCCTTTCAACCATTTTGCAACCATTTCCTTTCCTTTTCGAACCCTTTTTGAACCAATCAATCAGGCGTACCTAAAGGCACAAATAAAAAAGAAAACAAGTAAAATGAATACAAAAGACACGAGAATTACATAAATAGATTAGATATGTATTTATCCTGAACGGAGTTTGGATATGTTTTTGTCCTGAACAGAGGTACGGTGGTTTGAAAGAGTTCCAAACAGGATACCCTTACTGACTCTACAATAGAAGCAAAATACATTACTATTTTAGAAGCTGCATTCGTATGGATCAAAAAGTCCATCGAAGAACTTGATGTGGTTCTGTCTGCTACACATCCTATCATTATCTTTTGTAATAGCAGTGATGTAGTAGGACAAGCAAAGGAACCAAGGTCTCATCAGTGATCCAAACGTGTAATTGGAAAAATCCATCTGATTAGAGAAATCATAGATAGAAACAATGTAAAGATAGAGAAAATCCCATCGTTTTCAAATGTTGCTGATCCGTTGACAACGGCATTATCCTAGAAAAGATATGAGAGTCATGTAAAAATATTCGGTCTTAGGTTTAAGAATTTTTGACCTTAATGCAAGTGAGAGTTTGTTATTGTTGTGCCATAAGACCTTAGTACAATTTGGTTGACAAGTACATTGTATTGACCTGATGAGAGTTCACCATATTGCCAATGGTTGATACTCTAAAGAATAATAGGTGTAAGTGATCTTTGGACTTGAGATTACCATGGAATCTTGAGTATGAATGCCAATATTAGATTCTATTAGAAGTTATACCGTATATGGGTAACAATGAGTAGTTTTGGGAGTTATATGAAGTACAGAAAGAATGTGAGTGATTAATAAAAAATTGATCACTCCTAAATAGTTAGGAGGCAATATTCTTATGGTCATTTATAAGAGATCATCGTGAAGCCTTTGATCAAAACACAAGTTTGATTAGAAAAGAGTTTCTAATCAACAATCAAAAATCATTATCTTCGGTACAAGAAATCTAAAACATATATCAAAAGAGAATGACAAATAACCTCTATATTGTAGATTGGGATATGATCAATATGAAGGAATAATAATTACACAAGAACTAGTTCTTGAAAGCGATAGTCTTCTAATATTACTATTCTCTAGGGGTGTCCAACAGTCTTAGCGAAAGCGATAAGCCCCTCATCGCTTTCACTACCTTAAGTTAACGGATTTGAAAAATCCGTTCGCTTCCGAATCCGCTAACCACTATTTTGCCTCTGTTACTTCCGTTAAGATAGCGGTAGCGATGACGGAAATCGATAATTCCACTAATAAGTAAAAAAAAAATACAAATGGATCATCAACCTGTAGTGTCGGTACCTGTAACAGATAATGGTTAATTAACATTTTCTAACAGTTCATTCGCCATTACACTTGTTGAATATCAACCCAAAACACTTAGAGTTCAACAACATAAATTTTTCAAGTTTCAACAACACAAGCAATCCATTGTCCATTCAAGGTCAGGATGAATATAAAATTATAAGTCATAACATGAGTTCCAGTGGAACATGATTCAACTCTGCAAAGCCAAAGATGCAAATTTATTTAAAGTTAAAAGTTAAAAAAATTATAGTAGTGGTAGTAGCGAAATCCGCTACTACCGCCCGCCATCACTTCCGCTAATGTAGCGGATTGCATTTTGGTTGCTGCTTCTGCTATACCACCAAAAGCGGTATAGCGGAAGCAAGCGGTTTTCTGCCACTACCGCTACCACTGGACAACCCTATTATTCTCAATACTTGGATGACCATGATATGTTGCTCGATGTCACTCATGTATATGGGTATGAATTAGGGATGAATGAATTAAAAGATTTTAATTCAGTAACCGTAATATGATTATGTTAATTTAGGTCTATAACCAAGCTATTGAGAGAGTATAGGATCACTCACATTAACATCAAACTCTCGAGTGGTCTAAATGTAATGAAGGAAGAATTTAGTGGCTGAATTGAAGTTTTTGAAACTTCAAGGACTTGAATGTGTCACAAACCTAATTACCAAGAGTTTGTAGGATGTATAATAAATACATCAAAACTTCATCTTAGTTGGATCAAGCTTGGAATCCACTAATGAGTTAGTGGAAGTTTACTACAACTTTATATATGAGATATCCATTTTCTTTCAATAAGATTACATGCATAGGATGCATATGCAATTCGATTATATGCAATGAAGTATTCATATGCAAAGAGTTGTATATAAAGGTTGAGTAGAAAAGTTCTACAAAACAATGGAACAAAACCATGGGTGCTTCAAAATCATGTATACATGTATGGCTATGATTAAAAGTTAATCCACTAACATTGACATATGTTTGCATTTCAAGGCCATGGCTAATTGATACATCAATATGTGTTAAGGTTTATCTATTTTTGTGTCTTGATAGAAGAAAAGATAAGTTCCCTCTCTAGAAACCTCTCACTACTTGAGAGCACTCATGAGAATTGGGGTAAAAGATTTGCGATATTGCTTCTCATCTTATTATTTGTCATGTGAGGACCTAGCACTCCACAAACATACATATAGTATTATACAAGGTGTTTTATAGGCTTCCAAGAGTTTTGAAAGCTTCAAATAGAGGTATAATTTCTCCTTACTCTTGCTTTGAAGTTATGTAAATTAGCATAGATCATATGAAAAAGAACTCATAAATTTTGTTATGCACACACTTCATTTAAGTTTACGTTGCACATTTACTTTTCATGACACATAATGTACCATAGAGTTCCTAGACAAAGGGGTACATAATTGCATCTCACGATACCCTATAAATTCCCACATATTGATCGATCAATAGAAGACTTTGTGACTCCACGTGTCATAACTATGGCTCTCTAACCTTTAAGACAAATAAAAGGAAAAGATACCCTAAGCAACCACATACTATTTCTCATAGTCAACAAAAGAAAGAAACTGTATCTTTCCCTTCCCTCACTCTCGCTAAAGATACCCTAAGCAACCACATACAATTTCTCATAGTCAACAAAAGAAAGAAACTGTATCTTTCCCTTCCCTCACATACTATTTCTCATGGTTCAATCTTTAGCCTATTCATTGACTTTCCATCTTAGCACAAGGCCTAGTTGTGCACAAAGGTGAATCCGTAAAGCAATTAAGCAAACATACCAACATAGAAATAGTGACAATCCATGAACTAACCACGTAGATGCCATTATGCATAAACTCAACCATTTAGGTTCAATTCTACACTAAGCTAAAGTATCAAAGAGTAGAAAGATAGGCAAAGTGTGAAGAAATAGAACGTGCAAGCTCGAATAATAGACAAAAATGAAAACATTTCACTAAATAACAAGAAAATACTGAAATAAGCACACAAAAAAACTCAGGAAATAAGCATACTAAATATCACAAAGATTCCAAGTTCTACAAATACCCCCTCCCCCAACCTAACCAACATAGGTCCTCTGGTGTTTAGACAAGGGTGAGGGGAAAACACAAGAAGACAACAAAGTACACAACCAAATAAAGTCAATAAAAAATCAAAATAAGAACAATGTTCAAAACTAAAAAGAAAACGCCTTGGATAGAGTTAAAGTTCAAAAGAGTTCCAATATGCTTCAAGAGTCCGGTGGTGGAGATGGATGGAAATGGCTCCAACGATCGAACTTCTTCTTACACTCTCAAATATTTCCCCACGTACCCTTCATGTCTTACATAGAAAAAATAAATTATCCTTGGGTTGCTTCCCAATAAATGTTTGTTTAAAGTCTCTAGCTCGAATTTCCTTGTTAACTCATCCTTCCGATGTAAAAAAAAATCAGAGAAGAAAAAGTCATAAAAGAACAACTAAAATATCCCACAATATTCACCATATTCTCTCTTATACACTCTAATATGGTATCAGAGCAGGTCATCGGATTTTGGAAGCTAACTGTCTAGCTCATCAATTACCGATGATGGGGGAGTCCGACAATAGTGTCCCCCTCAACCTCAAAATCCCAATTCCAATCTCCAAAGACAAATTGTCCGAACAACTTGGACAAATGCTAAACCAAATTTGTCCATTATTTCAATATGTGACCAACGTCAGAGAACCAGTCATCACTTGACATACGAATGAATGAGACTTACCAACCGAATTCCGATCAGACACGATGGAAGAACCCATCATATCATCACTTTGGGATGATGAAATGGATAAATACAGACTATTTCCATATGGATGCACACGAGCAAAGACAACAAACAATGAATAAAGTGGAAGAATCAAACCCCCAAATGGCAAAGCGGGGGAAATAGAGAAGAGAATAAAAGTGTCAAATGACCTAAATCTTAAAAATCCCAACGAATGATCGAGTTTTTCGACACTGCATTTATAATAGCAAGAGGTTCCTGCGGTGGGCAATCGTAGTGACCATGGTAGAATCAAGTTTGATACAGTGGTGGGTGCAGCAACGAGAGAAAATGGAGAAATTGGCGTCGGGCGAGTTTTTGGAGGCTGGGCAGATCTTTCCCATATCTAATCTTATGAAATTGAAGAAGAGAAAAAATTGCACCAAACTTTGCAGTATTCTAACGTCTCTGTGGCTGGAGTATTCTAACATCTCTGTGGTACACGAGATTCGAGCATAAGTGCCCTAGTGATCTCTAGGATCAATCATTTTTTTTTCTCTCTGCCACCCCGTTCTGTTGAGGTGTATGGGCACACGTGGTCGGATGGATAATCCCTTTGTTTTGAAAGAAATTTTGAAGGGTATGGTTGACAAATTCCCCTCCATTATCGGATTGAAGGATTTGGATATATTTTATAAATTGAGTTTGGATCATATGATAAAAATCCATAAATTTAGTGGCAACATCAGATTTATTTTTTAGGAAAGTGAACAATGTCATACGAGTAAAGTCATCGATAAATAGTTAAAAATATCGAAAACCAGTAGAACTAGAGTCAGGGGCAGGCCCCCACACATATGAATGAATCAAAGCAAAAGGTGCAGTAGTTCGACTAAGAGATATAGGATAAGGGTGTCGGTGACTTTTTGCGAGGACACAAGTATCACAATAAAATTTATCTAGGTTAGAGAAAAATTGAGAAAATAGAATTTTAAGGTACCCGATTGAAGGATGGCCAAGTCTGTGGTGCCATAGCCAGGCCTATTTTCATTTGTCCCATTAGCTAGCAGCACAGTTCCCTGACGAGCTACCTCATCGACATAGTATAGTCCTCCTCATTCAGTGCCACGCCCAATGATCATCCCCGTCTGAATATCCTGTAAGAGGTAGAAAGTAGGGCACATAAGAACATAACAATTGAGTTCCTTTGTAACATGACTTATAGATAGGAGTTTGCACGATAAAGTGGGAACATAGAGGCAGTTTTTTAATTTGAGTTGAGGAGATATCTCAATGGACCCAGCACCCTTGACTTGTGCTAGTCCTACATTCGTTGTTTGGATATAAGTCCTCTTTGGGTTGGAGGGAACCCGGATGTCAGCAGGGTCATTTATCATTGTATCAGTGGCTCCACAATCAAATAACCATGGCTTAGTCGGAGGAGTCCTGGGATCACGTACTAAACAGGTAATGCTGTCGTCCTCATCAAAGCATACATGCATAAAATACTTAGGATTGACCAAACCTTCTTCCTGTAAAATTTTTGATTGTTGGTGGCATTTCTACAATTTTTCAGTATGTTGAGGGCATTTTGGTAAGTTTCTAGGGTGCTGGTGGCATTTCTGTAATTTTTCAGGCTGCCGAGGGTATTTCGGTAATTGTTCAACCGCGGGTGGCATTTTTGTAAATTTCCTGGCTACCGAGGGCATTTCAATAATTTTTTAGGCTGCGGAGGGCATTTCTGTAATTGTTCATGCTGGTGGCATTTATTGAGATTGAGACTTTTCTCATCTGCAATATGGCATTGATTACATCGGGTATTTTTCTTAGTGGCAAAAATTGATACAATTCGAGTGTTATTCTCACTCGCAGCTAATTTAGACTGGTCACTTTATCAATTTGATGTCAAGAATGCATTCCTTCGTGGTGATTTGAAGGAATAAGTATACATGGAGGCACTTCCAAATTTTCCTGGACAATTCAAACATAATGAAGTATGTAGACTGGGAAAGACACTATATGGATTGAAGCAGTCACCCAGGACGTGGTTTGGACTATTTACGCTCTCCATGAAAAAATATGGATACAGACTGAGTAATTCAGATCACACTTTGTTTATAAAACGGAAAGAAGATCAAATCACATGTCTAATTATTTATGTTGACGACATGATGATTACTAGGAATGACACTGTCAAAATTGCTGAACTTCGACAATATATATTCCGTGAATTCGAAATGAAAGACTTGGGGAGAACTAAGGTACATCTTGGAAAACGACGTCCAAATATAAAAAAAAAGGGATCTTCATTTCACAGAAAAATATATCCTTTATCTACTAGCTGAAACTAGTCTGATGGATTGTAAACCAGTTAATACATCAACCATTGTTAATCAGAAGGTACAGATTGCGGAGGGAGCACCTCCTGCCAATCAAGAAAGATACCAACATTTAGTCGAGAACTTGATCTACTTGTCACACACCCGACCTGATATAGCATATGTTGTCCGAGTAATTAGCGAGTTCGTGCACAATCCTCAGGCAGGACATATGGAGGCAACTTTGAGAATAGTACAATACCTGAAAGGATCACCGGAATGAGGGATACATTACAGAAAAAATAATCAGTTGGAAGTCTATGTATATACAGATGCTGAAGGAGCAGAAAATCCAGTAGACAGAAGATCTACCGCTGGTTATTTTATGTTAGTAGGTGGAAATCTTGTGACATGGAAATGTAAGAAGCAAAAGGTTGTGGCTCTTTCCAGTGTTGAAGCTGAATTTTGAGTAGTGGCCCGGGGGCTTACAGAGATTTCGCAGATACGAAAACTACTGGCTGAAATTGGGTACCCGGTGGATGGCACATGCTAGCTGAAGTGTGATAATCAAGCAGCTATCAGCATATATGAGAACCTAGTACAACATGATCGAACTAAACATATTGAGATTGACCGACACTTTATCAAAGAAAAGATTGTCAGTCTTCCATTTGTTCGATCAGAAGACCAGCTGGCCGATATATTAACTAAAGCAACACCTGGTACAGCATTTGAACGAGTCCTGTGCAAGTTAGGAATTGGAGACCCTCCAAATCCAACTTGAGGGGAAGTGTTAAAAAAGTCAGAGAAGAACATCTAAAATATCTCACAATATCCGAGATATTCTCCAAACGGAATTAATTCATCTGGGATATCTGAGATATAGTTTTCTATTGTTTGCCTATTTAAACAATGTAAATTTATACAAGGAAATATGAAAGAAAGAATTCTCTCTTTTACACTCTAATACCCAACCCAAAGACCTTGAAGAAAGCCCCATCATCTTTCACCTCTAACTCACATGGCTCTTTATCATTGGGGGTTGGTCCAAAGATAGGAAGAGTCCTTTTAGCCCGTCCGTCGTCCGGGGGCTCATGCTTCACATCTATCAATAGCAAATTTATTTCCATTGTGATGTATGTACACATGGTTGCCGCTGGGAAGTTCTATCCATGGGGGTAGCCTCACTAAATCACTTACCGACTCAGAACCTATTAGATTTGACTCGATCTTGTACGTTGTCTTCTTGGTGATAAGTTCGTTGAAAGGTTTGAAACGTGGGAATATTTCTCAGGAGAAATAAAGGAGGCAGGTCAATGGTCAATGTAAAATGCATATTACCGGGAGACGAAAATAAGTTGTCATCGCCAAAGGGTCTCAAATGATTAGGGAATAGTTCCTTTGCCTTTTCTTCTTTGGGTTTATTCACTGAGGACGAATTCACATCTTGCTCTCCCCCTTGTGTGAGGTCCTTTTTTCCTGCAATAAAAAATATATCAATAGGGATACTAATAAAACTGAATTCCTCCATTACATTTTCCCTTTTCGAATTTTTAGTTGCCTAAATTGGCTCTGGTTGGCTTGGAAACTCTTCTTCATGATGGGTATGTAGCTCATCAACTAGCCAGCCAGCTTGTGCTTCCACGTTCTTGATTGATGCTTCAATGGAATCAAAGCACTTCTTGTCCTTCTCGTGATTGACTTGTGTAGCTTGATGCAAGCTTGCAAAGTTTCCTCAAAGGTAGGCTTTCTTGGTTGGTTGCACTACTCAACTACCCAACTAGCTTGTTCAACATACTATTCACCTGCAAACATAGAATAGGTTTTCAACCAAGATAACCACAAATATCACAAACCTTAAGTGATTGCTTTTGCTGAGAATCTGCTCCACTTGCTTAAAAAATGTCAAATACTTCTTCCAGTGTTGGATCCTTTAACAACACAATGCACCATATACTGGGAAGTGTGGTTCAATCCTCCATAGTAACGTCTGGCCAAGAGGTGAAGTGGAAAGCTATGTTGAGGCGACTAATAGGTCATTAAGTCGTCCCCATGCTTCATGCAATAGTTCTCCTTGAAATTGAACAAAGTGTGAAATATTGGGCTTCAAGTCTAATGGTGTTCTCATTGTTCCCATTGTCCCTGTGGTCACCCAAGGAAACATTATAAACAAAGAGAAGATTAGAAACAAGACAAAAATAAAAGAAAACAAAAATAAGAAACAAGTAAACAATAATAAATTTAAGAAACTCGAGTCCTAGATAGTAGCCAAAAACTTGCTAGACACCTAAGGTGGTTATCCATAAACACCTACTATAGTAATATATGAAGGTGGACGAACCGGTGAGCCAACCAACATGTCAGTTCTCTCAAGGACTTCGGGTGACTTCACAAATTATCGATTATCTTAGTACCTATCTAAAAGTGAAGCGTAAAATGAAATCAAGTAACAATTTGTTGGTTTGAGTTCATTATTCTAAATTATCGCTAATAACTAACTCACAAGGCAAACAAATCACTTCGAATAAAATCAAAGGAAAAGGATGTATGGGTGACTTAGCTTCATTTATTCACGTTATGTTCTGGAGTGGTCTTACATCCAAACCTAGTTGTATATGTTTAGTACACGGGAGTCCCTGGATATTGGTTAGTGATTCATCATCTAATTAGTTATAGGGATCCGTTCAGTGCACGAGAGTCCCTAAATTTCCTGCAATCACTCCTTTGAGGCATTTGTTTAGTGCACAAAAATCCCTAAAGTTATAATCACGTGCCAAAATTTCAGAACTTTAGAATCAACCTAGCAATTATTAATGTAGGTACTTAGTTATTTTGGTATACTTGATGATCCGTTTAGTGCACAAGGGTCTCCATGTTCCCTAATTGTCTAAAGTCTTATATAGAAGTGATCAATCTACTATAGGGAAACATGAAACAATAATTAATCCAATATCTAAGTCCAAACCCTATCATCTTAAATCATATCAAACATCAGCACCAAGACATACCACAAATAAAATCAACTAAGTACCCATTCAAAGTAGTTTAGCTACTAGTATCCAAAGGAAAGTAATAAATGAACTCATTGCAATCCTTAAAGATAGTAATAAAAGTACAAAAAGAAACCTCCCCTTTCAAGTGGGTCCATCCCAAAAGTGCCAAAAATGTTCCTAAACTTGATGGGCAACCTTCAATTTTGAGGTAGGAATCTTCTTTTCCCTTCAATTGCAAGAAATCCTAAGAGAATTGAATGTAACCCTAGACAGAGAATCTGGGCCGTCTGGTTTACGCCTGAAGGTAAGTGTCATACACCAAAAATCTTCTTGGAAGCCTCATTGGTGGAATGTAGCCTACGATAGTTTGTGGCATATGACAAAATTGGTTTTGGGACCTCATAGGTGGTCTATGGCATACGCCAAATGCATTGCTTGTCTTCCAGTACTTTGTCCACCTTCGAGATAATTTTATTACTTCTATTGAACAACTAGCTGGTGTGCGATATATCGTTGAAAAGACTTTGATGTTTAGTTTCTATGAAAGTTTGGATCATTGCATTGAGAGCTTTCAACAGAGAGATATACGCTGTTTCGTGGAACTGCACAACTATGTCCTTGCCTTCTTTAAGCCATTCCACACCATTTTCTCTCCTTTTGGACTCTTTTCACACAAATCATTCCCAAGGCACCTATTGAAGCAAAAACAAGTAAAATGAACATAAAAGACACACAAAATAGCTGAAAACGAGCAAAATCTAGTAAAAAAATCGATAATATAAAATCAACTCATAAAATCCCCTAAACTTTTTGTATGATTGGCGAAACATTTTCACTACCTTTATTGTCTTTTATCTCATCATAAAACTCTTGCAAAAGTAGGATCCATATAATCAACCTAGGTTTACCATCCCATTTGGACAACAAATATCTCAAAGTCAAATGATGACTATGTACAATGACTTTGGACCCTACCGAGTATGTGCTAAATTTCTTCAATGCAAACACAACCACTAGGAGCTCTTTCTCAGTGGTAGGATAATTAACTTGTGTCGGGTCAATAGTGAGACTTGCATAATAAATCACTTGAAATATATTGTCAACCTTTTTACTCAACACAGCTCCTACGGCATAGTCCAATGCATCACACAAAATTTCAAAGTGAAGTGACCAATTTGGAGAAACAACAATAGGTATGGAGGTTAACTTCACCTTAAAAGTATTAAAAGCAAGCAAGCATGCATCATCAAAGACAAGAGGCACATCTTTGCACAACAAATCACTCAAGGGATGACTTATTTTTTAAAATCAAAAATAAATCTCTTACTAAAACCGACATGTCTAAGAAAACTCCTAAGCTCCTTTACCCAAGGTTGAGGAGGTAACTTAACCATCACATCAATTTTGGCTTTGTCAACTTTAATGCCTTTTTGTGAAATAACATGCCCCAAAATTTTCCTCTCCTTTGTTACTGTAGCATTTTTCTCTCCGTATATAGCGATTTCTAGCCACTGTAGCTCGCCTTCTTCCGCCGTTTCTACCCTCGTCGTCTGCTACTCCTCATCTTGAACACTACTCCATCACTTTGCCTCTCCTCCCAGGGGCTGCCTCACGCGCCCAGGGAGTGCAAAACCATTTTCTTGGCACTCCTTTTCTACCTTTCCCCCCGTTTCCTCTGTTACTATTTTATTCTTGCCGTACGTCCCAACCTCACTGTGCAGCTATGAATCCATGGACGATACCCTCTCACAAGATGAAACTCATGCGGAGAGCTGCTATTAAAGCTGGGAAAGCTCCGTTGGTCCTGTCTTAGTGGGATTATATTCAACAGAACCACGCTTGGTTCATGACATTCTGGGACCTTGAATCTCACCAATAACTACTCCCCTTCCGAGAATAACTTGCTTTTATCTCACCAATCTTCCTCCAGGCTTTGATTCTGATAGGCTACGTACCGCATTGAAGCATCAAGGGAAAATTCACAACCTCTCAATTGCTTGCAAACTCAATGTTAAAGGGCTCCACTTTGGTTTTGTGTAATTCATTGATGTTGATGATGCAGATCTTATGTTGTTCAAGTTAAATAATACTTGGATTGGATCTTTCTATCTACAAGCAACTCGGGCAAGGTACCCTTAAGCTTCTCGTACCAACAAAGTGATGAAATCATCAAGTTCTTAACTAAGTTGAAGACTCCTCTGCCACCTGCGCCTTTATCAACTGGTGCTTCAGCCTCTAGCACCAATCCTATTGCTAAGGATCTATTAACACTTACCTCTAGTGTGCCAGCTGATTCCTAGCTTGGGCGTGGTTTTATCGCCTCACTGTTGCAAAAGTATAATCTGTTTGATTTACAAAGGGGTTTAAAAGTTGCTGGCTACCTGAGTGTGAGGGCTAGTCCATTATGTCCTGGCAGAATATTATTATGAGAGGATGAACCAATGGATTTGAGCAACTTAATATATAAGGAGAAGAATTTATTGGAAAGTTGGCTTAAAGACATATCTCCATGGTCTCCTAGACTCCAGCAAATAGTCGTATTTGCTGGTTACAGGTTTTTGGTCTTCCTATTAGGGCATGGAGTCAACAGAATTTGTTTGCTATAGGCAACAAACTTGGTTCCTTAATCAGCATTGCAGACATCACCCTCCCTAAACAGGATTTGGAAGTTGCTTATTTAGTGGTCCAGATTCCTCTTGGTTTTAAAATTGCTCAATGCTTGAAGGTGGCTATTGATGGCATAGATTAAACTTTGTGTATTGTAGAAACTGTCAAAATAAAGTCGCCCTGGCAGAGTGATCTACTATCTACTTCTGATTCTGATACTATTTCCTCTGTTGCACCCTCTCTGGAAAATTTTATGGACTTCATGGATACAATTATATCTAAGTAAGATCATTCAGATATTCGGAGGATGACCCCCTATCATCAAAAATCTACAGAAGTAGCTATTCCTGCCCCCATCAAAGGCTTCTCTTGATCCTCTTATCTCAGGAAAGCCTCCCTTTCAACAGTGGCAACCTAGCAGGATATGTTGGTGGGCCCCATCTAATCCTGATCACAAATTTAGCTCATGCCCTTTAGAACAGGCATTGGTACCCTCCTATAAAAATGACCTACCTTCTGCTAAGGAAAACTTAGGGTAGTTACCACAAGATTTGAACTCCAAAGAATACAGTCTGCCTCAGCCATCTAGTTCTGCAGATGGGGCAATGTTACTAGTCACTCCTAGCAAGACTATGGTTGCAGAGAAGCTAGGTGAATGAAACTCTATTCTTATACCTAGTATGGAGGAGATGAAATAAGTTAGTATGGAGGATTCCCAATTGAGTATTGTAAAATCGCATAAGGATGTGGGGGAGGACACCTTAACTAATGTTCTTGTTTCCTATGAGGATTTTCCTCCATTGAATCAAACAACTGTGGTGACCACTCCTAAAAGGAAAGTGGGCAGGCCAAGACTCAATAGTTGTAGACCTAAAACTAGGAGTCAAATACGGAAGGAGGAAAATCCAACTCAGGCTAGTAACTTAGCCATCTTGGAAGAATGGCTTGGACTTCTGGTAGCCCTATCTTCCGTTAGCCACCCCTCTGCCTATTGCAAACTTGCCATTACCAGTTACAAATTTACCTGATCCCTTATCTAGTTCACATATTAATCTATTATGTCACTGGGAGCTCAACTTGGTGAGACTTATGGTTCTCACCATGGGGAATTTTGCAAAATTCTAGAAGATATGGCTAGAAATAATCATAAAGTTGTTGTGTCATCAATATCCTCTAAAGGGGCAGTATGCAATGGTTACTCAGGAAAATTGTGACTTTTAATGTTCGAGGATTAGGGAGATATGAGAGGAAACAACAGTTTAAGCATCTAATTTTTAAGGAGAAGATAGACTTTCTTAGTGTTCAAGAAACTAATCTCAACACAATCGACAAAAAAAACTGTGTTCTTTTTTATGGAATGACACTGAATTTGATTGGGTTTTCTCTGGTTCAAATGGATCATTTGGGGGCTTGCTATGTATATGGAATAGGAATAGATTTGTCAGATCTTCCTTGTTTGGTGGAGATGGATTTATGGGGGTCTCAGGACATTGGCGTGGAGAAGCTGTTATCTCCATATGATCAATGCTTATGGACCATGTGATCTAGATAAAAGCAGGAACAATGGAGTCAGTTAACAGATGTATTACTACCTCTGATGAAGGATAAATGCTGTGTGATGGGGGACTTAAATGCGGTGCTGGACTTGAAGGATCGCAAAGGCGTGGCTGCTCATAATCATACAAAGGAAGTGACCCACTTCAACTCTTTCATCAATAATTTGATACTGCAGAATTTGAATATGGTATGCAGGAAATTCACATGGTACCTGAAATCTTTAAATGCCATGAGATGATTTGATAGGTTCCTTGTACACAGAATGTGGCTAGCTGTTGGGGAAAATTGGACACATGCAGACTTGGACAAAACAAGTTCTGATCACTGTTCATTGAGTCTGTCATCTGATCAACTTAATTGGGGGCCGAAACCTTTAAAGGTTCTAGACAATTGATTTCTTGACAAAGGATACACAGATATGGTGGCACATGTATGGTGCAATATTTCAGTAACAGGATACATGAACTATCAAATTTTGAGGAAGC
This sequence comes from Pinguicula moranensis, assembly GCA_028565015.1. NCBI lineage: Eukaryota > Viridiplantae > Streptophyta > Magnoliopsida > Lamiales > Lentibulariaceae > Pinguicula > Pinguicula moranensis. The sequence goes on from JAOWBN010176839.1 coordinate 23,250, forward strand.
TCAATACTCTCTGAGAAAACATGAAACTGTGGAATATCTCTACACCACATAACTGATCTGAGCAGAGGAAATCTCTTATGCAAAACATTAGAGAAATAGAGCTAGCAGCTGAGGATAATAATCTAACCCCCTTTGATCAACTTCACCTAGCATATTTGCAGTATTAGCTAGATATGGTGCAAAAGAATTTGAATAGCTCTGCTTATCAGAAGTCTCGGATCCAATGGTTGCAACTGAGGAATGTGAATTCAGCTTTCTTACATAATAGCCTTAGGAAATCTTGAGGTCTCAACAGAATTGATGTGATCTGGGATGGTTTAGTGTGGCTGGAGGATCCAATTCAGATCAAGGAGTGTTTTTTGCATCATTTCAGAGAAAGATTTATAGAAAAAAATTCAAGTCTTACCAACCTTATCATTGACATTAAAAGTTCTTGATCAGTCTAGCAAAAGCTTCCTCCTACAACCTTTCTTTGTGGATGAAGTCCTGTTTGCCATATCTAGCTGTAGCGGTCAGAAGAGTCCAGGGCCTGATGGCCTTAATTTCAACTTCATAAAACATTTTATGCCTATACTGATGCCATATATAATATTGATCATGAATGAATTTTACAGATTTGGCCGATTATCAAAGGCAGCAATGCCTCACATATTGCTCTATTAGCCAAGACATCTACTCCTCAGTTTGTTAAGGATTTAGGCCCATTTCACTTATTGGCGCCATGTCAAAAATCATCTCAAAACCTTGGCAAACAGAATCAACCAAGTAATTGGTCCTCTTATCAACTCTACTCAATTTGCCTTCATCCGAGGAAGAAGACTTTGGGTCAGTGTGATAGTAGCAAATGACGTCATAGATGAAGTTATATAACTGAAAAAGAATGCCCTCATCTTCAAGGTTGATTTTGAGAAGGTATTTGATACAATGAATTGGAAATACTTGCTTCGGATCATGGCAAAAATGGAGTTTCCTCACTGCTGGCAGTGGTGGTTGAAGGGCCTGCTTGATTCTGCCTCAACCTCAATCTTAATTGATGGTAGCCCTACTAAGAAGTTCTACCTCTCCTGTGGCATTAGACAAGGAGATCCATTGTCTCCTTTCCTCTTCCTGCTTGCTATTGAAGGATTATTTGCAATGATTAATAAGATCACTAAACTTCAGCTCTTCTCGGGTTTGAAGATAGGCAGAAAGCAGGTGCTTGTAACTCACCTAAAATTTGCGGATGATACCTTAATCTTTGGCCAGGTAGATTGGTAATCAGTTCAAGCTTTCAAAGCCATCTTGATCAACTTCAAATTGATTTTAGGGTTGAAAATTAATTTTGCTAAAAGCAAACTCATAGGAGTAAATGTGCAAGTTGATGTTTTGAGTGATATGGCTGCCTCAATTCCCAACCTACTACAATTCCTTTCAAATACTTAGGTTTACCTGTAGGGGCTCAGATAAAGAAAGCTAGTACATGGCTTCCTGTTATAATCAAATTCAGCAACACATTATCCTCTCGGGAGCATAAACTGTTGTCTTCTGGTGGTAAGTTGGTTCTTCTGAATGCAGTCTTAGCTGCCTTACCATCACGTTTCTTCTCTTATTTTAAGGCTCCAAAGAGCATCATTAAGCGACTTACATTAATACAAAGATGATTCTTTTGGGGGAGCACAAGTGAGAAGAGAAAACTATGTCTAACATCATGGCAAAAAATCTGCACCACCGTGGCTAATAGAAGGTTGGGAGCCTGCTGTCTGCACTCTTTCAATTATGCCGTGTTAAGTAAATGGGGCCTTCAATTGTTGAACAATGGACCTTCTATAGCTACAACCATCCTAAGCTCTAAATATGGAGGAAACTCTCCTCTTCTCATTTGTGGTCAGAGAGCCCTGCATTCATCAGTAAACATTCCTGTTATTGGAAGGCCAAGAGGTAGGAGATATGTGTCTAAATGGTGGTTAAATCTACTGGAAGCACTGAATTGCATCTGGTTTAGAGATAATATACAATTGCACCTAGGAAATGGGGAGCATATTCGATTTTGGCAAGATAAGTGGTTGATGCAGAACAATAATTCTAAATAGGCAACTAGCTTCCCTCGCCTGTATGGGAATGAGTTCTTCAAATAGATCTGTGTAGCTGATGCTGGTCAATGGATTAACAGGGTTTGGAATTGGAACTGGAGGTGGAGGAGGCAGCTCCTTGCTACAAACATTTTGGATCTCAACATTGTTATAGGAAGCTTACAGAATATCTTACCTCAGCTTCTTTCTAAAGATAAATATATGTTTAGTTGCAGCAACGATGGAACATACACTGTTAAAGAAGCCTACAAACTAATCTCAATGGATTATCTATAGGTTTATACAACTTTACACACTGCACTAACCAATCTCATATGGCATAGTCTTGCACCTAAAAAAGTTTGTATATTTGCTTGGCTCTTCATACAAAATGCTATCCCTACTAAGTATTCATTATAGATGAGAGGAATAATTCTAGCATATCTGCAAATCACATGTCCCCTATGCAACTCACATGATGGAACTTCAACTCACCTATTCACTGAATGTTCCATCTCTGTGCATATTTGGAAAGAAATAGTTGATCGGTTAAACAAAACTGTTGTTGCTGTGGGTTCTATTATTCCTTCCCTACTGATGTACTTTCATACAACCCCTCCTGGTGTAAACGTCCTAGCATGGAACTCTATTTGGATGGCCTTGGTATGGATACTGGGGAGAGCCAAAAACAAAACTCACTTCTCTGCAGAGACTCCTCATCAACATCTGCTGCTGCATGGGGTACAAATGTAGTCTTGGTTATGGATAAAAGCAAGGAAACAATTTAAATTGTTCCCTTATAGCTTTTCAGACTGGTTGATTCATCCTCGGACTTGCCTAGTATTTAAAAATTAACACTGCATATATAGGGAATAGAATGGTCTTATTTACATTTTGCATTTTTCCTTACTTGGATCATCTGGTATATTCTTACTGCTTGTATCTTTAACGTGGTACAGGGTAGGTATTGAAGATGTGTGACTGTAAGTGTTCCCAAATCATAGCACGTCCACTTGCAGAACCAGATGATGACATCAACAATAATGTTAGTAGTAATCTAAGGGATGGTTTTGTATGTCTGGTGCAATCTTACTACTTGAATTTTCAATGTGGTACATGGTCGGTACAGAAGAATGGTAACTGCATGTGATCTAAGATCACAACATGTTCACCTGTTGATCCAAATGGTGACCTCAATTATAGTCTTACTTGCTCTGTCCTATAACAATCATACCAAGGGTGATCATGACTGCAAAAATCTGTATATGAAGATTCAAGTGAAGGCTAGGAGCAGTAACTGGCTCTGTTACCATGCATGCAAGACTTCAAGGTGACTACTCAAGGCGACAAAGTATACTTATGCAAGCAGTACAGAATTGACTCAGTCTTCTTGGCTGACACACTAAATCAAGGCCATGGTAAGTTACTCTCCAAGAAATTCTGAAGCAGTTGTTATAAGGATACTCCCTCAACAGTCTCCTTTGATCCAAGGAGAGATTGCTTAATTTGATATCCAAGATGATCACAGGATCAGTTCTGAAATGTCAAGATTTGAAGATACCATATCCAGTAGAACACTGCCCTATGCGAAAATGGGTGCAACACTAACATCACTACAAAGAATTGTGCTTGAAAATTAGAGAGCATCTTTTTTCTACAACCAGTATAGCAATGGGGATGACATAAGGGATCATCTGCTCTTGAAGACACAATATGCAGCATAATACTGCCCTGATGGTTCATGATCTAAGGATTCTATTTGGAGCAAGGCAGTACATCTAAGAAGCCATTCTGAGGAAAACCAGAGACTTCAATATAAGGGCAACGATGCATTTTGACTAGCAACAAAGATACATTATGTGTTCATGGCTTTGTAGGTGGAAGAGGCTGGTTGTTACCTTGAAAGTGATCTATATTTCCTTTGCATGACTGGCTATATCCTCTATACATTACAAGGATAGCTCACCAAATTGGAAGAAGCTATATACCAATATTCCCCAAAAAGGATATTGATAAATTGATAGTCATGATATCCAATATTTGTGAAGAGCGAATGATGGCGATAAACTGAATACGGAGATGCTTGTGCATTCACGAGGTTAGGGGAGCCATGTACCTGATCACCCTTAGCTATACTAAAGGGTATGGTAGAAGGATAGGGTTTACAGTTCATGATCAAGGAATCACTGATTTCATCCTTATAGGTTCGCTGCTCACAGGAGATCTAGTCTTGTGCCTGTATTTAATTTTGTTTTCCTTTGTTTCTTTGTAAATATCTTTTCCATATATATGAAATTTGGCTTACCAAAAAAAGACATGCCCCAAAATTATCCTTTTTTTTGGTATGCCAAATTCATTATAAAGAAGGAAAGATTTACATACAAAGGAAAGTGTAAAAGAAAAACTGAAAAACAAATAAAAGGAAAGATACATCCACTTCTATAGCTCTCTTCTTCTGTTGTAACTAGTAGCTCTATCCCCTACACCATATGTTTTTCACTTTCATTATTGATGTATTCCTGTAACACTGAGTCACTCAGGTGTATGGTAGTTCACCTGGTACATGCCTCCACAAACGTCCTGATTGTCAACCTCAAGGTTCACTTACACAACTTAGCTTGTGTTTCATAAGCATCAACATATCCGATTGATTCTTTGTCAGGAGTCTTTACTGTTGGCAATAGCTCAGCCTGCACTATTAGATTGCACCTTCTTTTGGCTTTGTTTGTTTCCCAAAGTTATCCCTTTTGTAGCCATAAAGTTACATTTATCCCAACTAAGAGTTAAATTACAGTCTATGCATCTTTCAAGAACTAAAGTCAACTTTTCAAGGCAATCGTCGAATGATTTTCCGTAAATGGAGAAATCATCCATAAATACATCAATGAAATTTTCTACAATGCCCAAAAAGATAGAAAGCTTGAAACATAGAGGTCTTTGCTTGATCCTCTGGTGCAATGGGAATTTGGTAGAACCCTGAGAGACCATCAAGAAAACAATAAAAGTCATTATTGGTTAGTCTCTCTAACATTTGATTAAAGAATGGAAGAGGGAAATGGTCCTTCTTTGCAAAAGCATTCAAATTTCGGTAATCCGTACACATATGCCATCTAGTGGCTATACGTGTAGGCACCAACTCTACCTTCTCATTTCTTACCACCGTGATCCTGAATCTCTTGGGTACCACATAAAGAGTACTCACACATTCACTATCATCAATGACGTAGATCATACCATTGTCCAAGAGCTTTAGCATTTCCCTCTTTCACCACCTCTGGGAAAACCAGATTCAATCTTCTTTGGGGTTTCCTAACCAGCTTTAGACCTTCCTCCAAAACTATTTTGTGCACACAAATCATTGGGCTAATCCCCTTTATATCCAAGATACTCCATCCAATAGTTGTTCTATGCTTGAGAAGAGTATACTTAGATTCTTGACTTGGAGTGAAGCTAGAAGAGATGATCACGCGATAAGAATCCCTTTCTCCTAGGAATACATACTTGAGATTCATTGGGATCTCTTTAAGCTCTATTGTAGGAAAGGATGGCTCCTTGTGTGCATCACTTGGAGGTAAGATCAAAACCATGCAAAGCTCTTCTGTACCCAAAATTTGCTCTCTATCATCTAAGAGTTCTAAATACTTGGAAACATCTTTCTCATGTGGACCCTCACTTGCACGAAGTGTCAACGCAACTTCAAACTTTTCCTCCATTGCACTCATCCATCATGTTTGTAAAGGAGTTACTGAGGGACCAAGTACTCTCACCTCAATAGTATCTCCCAACACTTTCATTGTCACTCTCCAACTGTGTATATCAATATGAGTTTTGGTGGAAGAAATAAACAGTTTACCATGAAGTAGGACATGCTCCTTATCATTGAAGGAAGTATCTTAGGCATCCATAATGAGAAAGTCCACGGGATGATGAACTTAGCCACTTGGACCAACAAGTCTTCAAGTATCCCCTTGGCGAATTTAATAGAGTGATCCACGAATTGTAGTCTCATGTTTGGGGACTTCATGCCACTTAACCCCCATTGTTGATACATAGAGTAAGGCATGGGATTGATGCTAGCCCCAAAATCCAACATTCCTTTTGATCTTCTATCTTCTTCCATAGAGATAAAAAAATTGAATCTCCCCAGGTCCTTCATCTTAGTTGGATATCCTATGATTGCACCCGGCAATTCCAGGATATGAATCTTCTCATCTTGTGAATACTTTCTCTTATTCGTGCTCAACTCCTTGAAGAACTTTGCATAAGTGGACACATTTCTAATAAAATAACAAAGGCAAGTTAATTTTCACCTTAGATAGCATATTATAAACTGAATTGAAATGCTTATCCTAGGTGTTATCCTTTGCACGAATCGGGAAAGGAAGTGCAGGATGATGTGGGTCCATGGCCATGTACAAAGTTGGCTTTTAGCTTGATCTAGCTACTTGTCCCTCTTATATTCTTTGAACGATAAAGGTACCTGAACTTGTTCTTCCTCTTGAATAACTCCATATTTGCCTATCATTGGATAAACTTTTAATTGTAGGAATATAATCATCTTTCTCAATTACCTTACCACTCCTCAAGGTTGTGATTACTTTGGCTTGCTAGCGTTGGTTAGGTAGTTTCCCCTTTTGTTGAATTCTCAATTCATTTGCCAATTGCCCTACTTGGGTCTCCACCTTCTTCATCGAAGCCTCCATTGGATCAAATCTATTTGTTGAAGCTTGGATAAAGCCGTTCAAGCTATCCTCTAAACCAGGCTTCTTCAAGGCATTGCTTGAACTACCTTGTGGTGGCACTTTGTTGGGTTTGGTGTAACCTTAGATAATAACCACATTAAAATCTAAATATATATTTAGGCCC
>JAOWBN010176840.1:0-17709 GCA_028565015.1 Pinguicula moranensis
GTCATTGTGTCAGTGGCCCCACAATCGAGGAGCCATTGAGAGGACTTTGCAATGGAAGAACCTGAAACTTTGCACACAACCGATTTATCCGGACAATCGGGAGGGTCAGGATCAGATAAATCAAAGCATCCGGGCTTAAAAAATTGGGGATTTACAATACTGGGACCATTCTACTATTTTTCAACAAATCTAGGCGATTTTTGCATGAATTTATAACTGCAGGGGTCATTCTGCAGTTTTCTGGAACTTTGGGACAGTAGCTGCAAAGTATTCAAACTCCAGGGATCATTCTATAGTTTATTTAAACTATCGGGCAGGCGCTGCAAATTTGCCAAACGAACAGGGTCATTCTGAAATTTATTGATTCTGTCGGGTCGGCGCTGCAAATAAAGAAATGTTCCGGGCCGATGCTGCAGTTTTCGCGAAGAACAGGGACGAGCTTGTAACTGTCCAAAAAAATGCGGGCCTGGAGCAAAATTCGGGAAACAAACAGACTGGAACAGAAAAACCGGTTTTTTGAAGGTTGAGATTGCAATTTCTCAAAAAATGAATAATCGCATTTTCGTAATAACGGAAAAATAGTGGGCAAAGTTGTCTGTTTTCTGTCTTTGTCTGGGGACAAAACAGGATGGAGGAAAAAATTATTTGCCCTACCCGTAGCTGCACGAGCAACAGCAATAAAAGTGCCATAACTCCTCAAGTCTGTTTCAAATGTACTAGTACCAAATTTTCCATGTCCGGCCACCATTTCGGTTGCCTGCCCGTTGCTAGCCGGTGCTGGCTCTTCCAGTCTGCCGATGGTAACGGCGGCACCACCACCAGGTTTGGATATTTGATGTAGTTCATACTACCGATCGGGATATCCAATTTTTTTGAAGCATTTTTCGGTGGTATGTCCGGGTTTTTTGCAATCAGAACACCAAAATTTTGTTTTATCCACCGGTGCGATGCGAGATGATGATTATACCCCTGATTTAGGGGGAACTGTCCGTTGCGCACGTGTGGTAAGTCCACTACCGATGCCGGAAGCAGAGTTGTCCTCCGTATATTGTGGATGAAGTATTTGGCGACGAGCCGCCTCTTGACGGAGAGTTGCATAAGCCACCTCTATGGATGGCAAGGGGTTAAGTTTCAGGATATCTCTCTTGACGCTATCAAAATCAGGACTAACTGCTGCCAGAAGTTGATAGAGATGTTCCTGCCGGATACGCTGGTATGTGGCAATATCTGCAGGGCATACCATCGCATTTGGTTCGTGGTGATCAATATCTCACCAAATTCGCTAGAGTATGGTATACACATCTTCAAGGGTACCGTTAGTGAGTATAACTCAGCATTATTTAAAATAAAATCCTTTCTAATTTTATTTAGTGAAAACATCACAGACATTCAGATGCTGGAAAATACATATTCAACATTTTATGCCTCTAACATGATTTTGCAACAACAGTATCGAGAGCAAAAATTTACTCAGTATTGAGTACTAATTTCATGTCTGCTGGTGGCCAAGCAAAATAATACATTACTTCGAAAGAACCACAAAGATAGACCCACCGAGTCTAAGTCATTTCCAGAAGCAAATGGTCTAAATGTTCAACGGCAAAATCATCGAGGACAATATCAAGGAGGCAGAAAAAAATCATTCCCGTTGGCGTTACTCAAGTAGAGAGATAGGCATACATAATGTGCCCCCAAGGGAAACGGGTGGGCGCACAATTGGAAATATGAGGCCAAGTGTTACCGTTGTGAAAAGAAAGGACACTGGACCAGAATATGTCGGTCAAATAAAAGAGTTGTTATTGAATATCAAGCAACAGAACCGAAACTGGCCTCAGAGGACCATACTATAGAAAATAAGACAAACTTTGTCCAATCCATGAAAGACCTAGAAATGTCTACTAGCACAAAATTGACCGCATATGATTTCTTTGATGCTGATCAAGATGATCTTCTCTAAAAGATATTTATCGCATTTCAAGACTAATTATGAATATTTCCTTTATTAAGATAAGTTTCAGGCTTAAAGATTATCCTAGTATTTTTATTCATGTTTAAGATAATTATCTCATTCTGCTAATGTTATGCATTCATTTATTTATATACAAAGCAAAGCTCAAAGCTAAGCAAAGCTAAATGAAGCTTAAAGCAAAAGGTTAAAGGTTATACCAAAAGCACCTTATTTCCTTACTCCCCTTATCAACTCGTATCGGGCAGAGTCCCAAACATATCATTCCTAAGAATTTTTTGTTGCACGATTTATGTACCCATTGCACCAATGCAAAGGACTAAGATGGGTCCTCAACGTAGGCTGGGAGTTTATGTTGATTTTTGAGTCACCTTCGATTCTAAGATATTTAGAACCTTTGACGATTGTCATTTTGACGAGTCTTTCTTCCCACCACTAGGAGGAGTAAAACATGTGTCAGAAGCATGAAGTGACATAGTATGAAATAATAAAAAATTATCCCATCTGGATTAGAGATCAAATTGATGTAAATTAAAAGTTCAAAAGATAATTCATTTGCAGAATATTACAAATCAATTACCGAATGCATTCACAGACAACCAATTGGTTGTAAAATCTCACATACCAATTGTCAATGCTCCTATAAGGATTGGTGATGAAAACCATGCCTCAACACAAGCTAAAGGAGATGCTGAACCGCAAGTGAAGGGCACGGGTAGCAAGGATGTGGCGAAGGATCCAGTACATTGGCCACAAGGCCCCATAACTAGATCACTAGCCAAGTTGTTTAAAGAAAGCCTCATGGGCTTGATCCAAGAACTAGGAAGTGGGCTTACATCTCATGAAGGGAACAAACAACACTTGGTCCATCTAATTGGGCTGATTAAAGACACACAAGGCCCACGTGCATTGTCCAAATCCATGCAAAGCCCATTCGAGTCCAACAAGCTAGTCAACACGGCCTCATCAATGTGCAACCCATACTCCGTGCCAAGGGCTTGGAAGCTCATGGTCAAAGCTAGTATTCATGGTGAAGGTTGAAGAGTTTGGGACAAGAAATGTAAGGCCACACGTTTTCGACTTGAATCCAATCTTTGGTGGCGTCCAAGTCCGTGGAAGAAGTGAGGAATGATCCAACTCATGGTCAACATGCAATCAAGCAACTCCAAACATCCATGCACGTGGTTTGACCCATTAAATTACCTTCCAAAGTTGCTTATAAAAAGGCTTGTTAGAATTCGAAAAATCATTAGATTTTGTTGATGCATTTTGTGAGACATTTTGAAAATTTCCTTAAGTTTTTTACAATTTCTTTTACAACTTATTAAAAGTTTGTTTCAAATTTTAGTGGTGTTCCACTTTCGAAACACATGGAGACTTAGTTCTCACCTCAATCATAGGTGAATGGTTAAGTACTCAACAACGTTTAATCAATAGATCTGTACTCGAACCACCAACTTGATTGTAGGCTTAGTCACAAGTTGACTAGGTTTATATCAGTTGGTGTCCCAGAATGACAAAATACCAACAAAGAGGCAAAGAAATTTACACAACGCATGAAGCGTGGTAGACCTGTTGTTGCCAAGGACAAAGTTCCCCGGAAGAAAAAAGTCTCACTAGAAAATGTGAATCATAATGATCACAAATTTATGTGAACTTAATCAATTTGCGATTAAACCCACAAATCAAGTGATGATTCGAGTTTGGATTTTTTGATAAACGTTGTTTAGCCCTTAACCCTTCACCTATAATTGAAGTGAGAACTAAGTCTCCGTGTGTTTCAAAATGTGAACGCTACCAAAACCCGAAATAAGCTTTAAATAAGTTGAAAGAAAGTTGTAAAAGGACTTAAGGAAATATTCCAAAATGTCTCACAAATGCATCAAACAAGAACTAAGATCTTTCGGCTACCTAGCAAGGCCTTATATAGGCTTGATCTAATCATATGACACGAAATGAAAAGGTGGTCATGAGTTGTTGCCTTGGACCGATCCCTAGCAACCGTCAAGCTCTCAAGGGTGGACTTTTGTAACTCCTAGGCATGGAGGATCATACCCAATCCCTCCATTGGTTGGTCTTTGCTCCCTTAAATGCTTCACGCAATTTTGGCCCCTAAATCCCATGGCAAGCTTTGACCGTGTGGAAATGGACCAACAAGGGTTTGGTCGAGTGTGTGTCCAGCTTGTGCATGGCCATGCATCATCTTGATCAAATTATGGTCCTCTCCTTGATGGGTTATTAATTGACTTGGGCTGGCACGTGAATGGTCCTTCTCAAATGGGCCGATTAAATGAAGAAAATGGGCTTCCTCTTTGTTATTTAAGTTGGCTACTTGTTGATGGTAACATTCGTCCCAAGCAACACGGATCAAGCCTACGAGTCCTTCCTTGAACCATTTGAGTCGTGCTCTAGTGATTGGCCCATCGGGTAGTTGCACGGGGTCCATCGTCCCTCGGGTTGTCTCCTGAGCCGAAGGTATTGAGGCATGATTCTCATCATTCCCTCCTTCTTGAGAAGGATTTGTACTCAAATCTATACTTGTATCAAACGGAGATAAATCAGGACATTGAATGTTGTGCTCACATTATACTCACCGAGTAACTCTAGCTTGTAAACATTGTCATTGATGCGTTCAAGTTCTTGGAAAGAACCATCTCTCCTTGGTAGGAGCTTGGACTTTCTCTTGTACGGGAATCTCTCCTTGCGTAGGTGTAACCACACCCATTCCTCGGGTTCAAACACTAACTTTCTTCGCCCTTTGTTGACTTGTTGCACGTATTGTTCTGTTTTTTGCTCAATGTTCTTTTGGGCGCTTTCATGAATTGCTCTCACCATGTCTGTCTTACTTTTGCCATCTGCATGAACTCGTTCGCTCATAGGTAAAGGCATTAGATCAAGTGGGGATAAGGGGTTAAAGTCATACACAATTTCCAAAGCAGAATGAACACTTCTATTATAAGAAAGTTCCACATGTGGCAAACAATCTTTCCAACTCCTTAGATTCTTATTGATGATGGCACATAACAAGGAAGATAATGTCCTATTAACTACCTCGGTTTGTCTATCTGTTTGGGGGTGGCACGTAGTTGAAAAAAAGAGTTCCGTCCCTAGTTTTCCCTACAATGTTTTCCAAAAGTATCTTAGGAATTTTGCATCCCTATCTGACACAATGATTCTAGGCATACCATCCAACCTAACTATGTCCCTGAAAAACAGATTTGCTACATGTGATGCATCATCTGTTTTGTAACATGCTAGGAAGTGTGCCATTTTTGAAAATCTGTCTACCACAACAAGGATGGAATCTTTGCCGCCTTTAGACCGTGGCAAATCAAGTACAAAATTGATAGATAGATCCGTCCATGTCTCTCAAGGAATGGGAAGTGGCGTGTACAAGCCTTGAGGCTTTAATTTGGATTTAGCTTGTTTACAAGTAATGCACCTCTCACACATTCTCTCCACGTCCTTTTCATGCATGGCCAATAAAAATGTTTATGTAAAACACTTAAAGTCTTTGCCACGCCAAAATGACCAATGAGCCCCCCATGTGCCCCCCTAACGATCAACTCCCTCAAAGAACACCTAGGCATGCATATTTATTTTTCCTAAAAAAATAGCCCTCATGCTTATAAAACTTGTTAAATGCAGTGTGTTCACAAGCAAGATAAGCACTTTGAAAATCATGATCTTGGGAATACAATTCATTAATGAGTTCAAATCCAACCATCCATGCATCAAGTACGGAGATTAGGGTGTACCTCCAAGAAAGGCATCAGCTACCACATTCTCTTTATCTTTCTTGTACTTTATGTATGGGAATGTTTCAATTAATTCCATCCACTTGGTATGCCACCCGTTGAGTTTGTGTTGCCATTTCAAGTATGAAAATTAAGTAATGTTACCAGTTCTCCAATGATATCACCAATGCGTAGAGCTCCTCGTCGTAGATAGGATAGTTGAAGTGTGGCCCCGCTCAACTTCTCGCTGAAGTACACAATAGGTCATCCATCCTGCATAAGAACACTACCAATCCCGACTCCTAAGGCATCACACTCAATTTCAAACATTTTATTTAAATCAGGAAGGGAAAGTAAGAGAGCATTATTCTACCTTTCCTTGAGCAGCTCAAATGCCACCTCTTGTTCCTTACCCCATTCAAAGGTTTGGTGCTTCGGTATGAACCGTCGTGAGGGATGAAGCGATGGTGTTGAAATCCTTCACTAATCGACGGTAGAAACTAGGTAATCCATGGAAGCTCCTCACATTACCTACGGTGGTAGGGGTTGGCCATTCTTTGATTGCTCGAACCTTCTCTTCGTCCACCTCAATGCCTTGAACACCTACAATGAAGCCAAGAAACACAACTCGATCCATGCAAAAGGTACACTTCTTGAGATTAGCATAGAGTTTCTCACTTTTCAAAACAACAAGTACCTCCCTTACATGTGCACTGTGATCGTGTAGTGTCTTACTGTAAATCAAAATGTCATCAAAATAGACCACTACAAACTTTCCTAAAAAGGCACGTAAGACATGGTTCATGAGTCGCATGAAGGTACTAGGTGCATTGGATAAGTCGAATGGCATGACTTGCCATTCATAGAGACCGTATTTGATCTTGAAGGTAGCCTTCCACTCGTCTCCTCCCTTCATCCTAATTTGATGGTATCCACTTTTAAGATCAATTTCTGAAAATAAGCATGCTCCGTGGAGTTCATCTAACATGTCATCTAACCAGGGATGGGGTCGGTATTTTACTATAATGTTGTTGTTGGCACGGCAGTCCGTACACATTCTCCAAGTGTCATCCTTCTTAGGTACCAATAGTGTAGGCACAACACATGGGCTGAGACTCTCCCGCACTTGTCCATTGGCCATGAGTTCTTCCACTTGGTGCTTAATCTCCTTGGTCTCCTCAGGATTGGACCGGTAGGCAGGCTTATTTGGGAGTGTAGCTTAGGGCACAAGGTCGATTTGGTGTCCTATGCCTCTGATCGGTGGTAACCCTGGGGGTATCTCCTCGGGGAACATATCATTGAACTCCTGCAAAACAGATTAAAGGGTGTTCAGCAAGGTGCCGACACTAAGGTCAGTGTGAAGGACTTTTTTGAAGCGAAGTACCACAAATGTGTTTCGGGAAACTATGGTCTATTTTAGCTCACACTTGAATGCTATCATACTCTCCTTTCTTTTCTCTCGATTATTTTTCCTCTCCCTCTCTTTCTTTTCCTCACTTTTCTCACAATATTTTTTTTCACTAGTCTCTCCCTCTTTCTTTTGCTCACTATTCTTTTCACATATGGGACCCTTACTCTTTTGCAACTTCAATTGATCCTATAGCACCTATTTAGGAGACAATGGTACTAAGGTGATGGTTTTACCGTGTTGCACGAATGAATACTTGTTTGAGTGGCAATCATGGGTAACTTCACGTCAAATTGCCACGACCTCCCAAGGAGCACATGACACGTATCCATGGGGACTACGTCGCAAAGTACCTGATCCTTGTATCTACCATTGGATAATGAAAGTAGCAATTTCTTCGTCACTTTGTTCTCTCCACATTGACTCAACCACCGCAGCTTGTTGGGTCTCGGATGCTTGATGGTGTTTAGCCCGAGCTTGTCGACCATGTAGGTATTGGCCACATTGGTGCAACTCCCTCCATCGACTATCACAGTGCATACCTTCCCATGTGTGGAATAAGTTCTCCCGCTGGCTTTGGTCTTCTTTCCTATCTTGTATGCTAAGGACCCTGCGAGACACCAAAATTTCACCAATGACCGCACCTTGCTCATCCTTATCGTCTCCATCATTGCCTTTGGCCTCCTCCACCTTGTCCTCTTCGGTATCATAGCCTCCTTGGTCATTAAGCACTATCACACGCTTGTTTGGGCATTGGTTTGCGAATTTACCCACTCCTTGGCACCTAAAGCATTTTATGTCACGATTTTGAGTAGGAGTTGACGGATTTCCCCTTTCCTTCCTTGGTGGCCTCGGACTTGGGCTTATCCAATTTGGTGGTGCTAGTTTTCCATGAGCTAGTGGAAACTGTGGTGTTGCCTCGTCGTGTGCTCTTCCTCTTGAGTTGCTCCTCCGTCTTGATGGCCTGATAGAGCATATCGGTCACCTCCACATAATGTTGTAGCTCCAAAACGTCGGCAATCTCATGGTTAAGACCGTGTAGGAATCGTGCCATGGTGGCCTCCTTATCTTCCTCCACATTCGCCCGAATCATGGCAATCTCCATCTCCTTGTAATACTCCTCCACACTCCTCGATCCTTGCTTGAGTCCCTGTAATTTTTGAAACAAAGATCAAAAGTAATGGTTAGGGACAAATCTCCTCCGCATCATCGCCTTCATATCTTGCCATGTCTCTACCACAACTTCTACATATCTCCTCCTCAAATTCATCTCTTGATCCCACCACACTATGGCATAGTCACTAAATTCAATGGTCGCCAATTTGACCTTTTGCCGTTCGGTGTAGTTGTGGCAATTGAACACCATCTCCACCTTGGTTTCCCATTCTAAGTACACCTCAGGATCGGTTTTGCCATGGAAGGATGACATCTTCACTTTGACATTTCCTAAATCCCGATCACAATATGTCCTTGGTGGTTCGGTCATCCTCCTTAGGATATCATATCTCGGCCCCCTTGGTGGGTAACCAAGGTTTCTTCTTCCTCCTCGGCCTCGTGGCTCCTCATGGTCTTCACCGTCCTTGGACCACTCATCAACTTCTTCATGGATCGGTGGGGCTTGATTTGTCTCTCGGGCCTCCCTATTCTCCAATTTCTTGAGTCGGTCATGAAAGGGCTCGAGTGCTTCAACCATCAACCTCCTCATTTGGGTCGTGATGGCTTGCATGAGTAGCCTTTGTTCCACGGGTGGTGGATGGTTGGTGGTGGTCTCCTCAATGTTGTCTTGTTGAGACATGTTGTTCCTGCAATAAAGAAGTTAGTAGAAAAAGTTTTCTTTCCACCCGCTCACGTGTTTCGCCAACAAGGTCACTCTCTTGTGTTTGTTCAACTTTGGCTTTTCTTTCACTCAAATGAACTCACCCCTTTTGCCTTTTACCTCTCAATAACCTTTCCTTTTTGTCTCTTGTTCAACCCTTTTTGGAACTTAATCCAAACTTGCTCAAGTCTAGCAACGGTCACAACAATCGGAACTTGAGGAAGTAGATTGCTCTTCCGAGTGTTGAAAACACACGAAAACTTCGAGAAGAAGAAATGGAAAGATGAAAATCAAAACCTAATAGAATCAAGTGGCCTCTTTGAGATTGTTGCTTCTTTTGGGCAAGAGAGTGGTTTTCTTTTGTGGTTCTTTTCTTTTCTTTTTTTGTAAAGGATTCGGCCGTGCCCCCCTTGCTTTTGACTTGACCGAATTTTCTTTTTTTTTTTGGTATAAAAAATCAGCAAGGAATTACAATAATGTAAAGATAGATCTACCACAAAGATGATGACTTTACAGCTAATTATGAGCCATGAACCAGCACTACTAGGGGTAGCCCAATATTACTCAAAGTTGAGTTGTGGTACCAAATGATGTCAACTTAATCAACTTGTGATTACACCCACAAATCAAGTGATGATTCGAGTTTGGATTTTTTGATTAAATGTTGTTTAGCCATTAACCCTTCACCTATAATTGAGGTGAGAACTAAGTCTCCGTGTGTTTCAAAATGTGAACGCTACCAAAACCCGAAATAAGCTTTAAATAAGTTGAAAGAAAGTTGTAAAAGGACTTAAGGAAATATTCCAAAATGTCTCACAAATGCATCAAACAAGAACTAAGATCTTTCGGCTACCTAGCAAGGCCTTATATAGGCTTGATCTAATCATATGACACGAAATGAAAAGGTGGTCATGAGTTGTTGCCTTGGACCGATCCCTAGCAACCGTCAAGCTCTCAAGGGTGGACTTTTGTAACTCCTAGGCATGGAGGATCATACCCAATCCCTCCATTGGTTGGTCTTTGCTCCCTTAAATGCTTCACGCAATTTTGGCCCCTAAATCCCATGGCAAGCTTTGACCGTGTGGAAATGGACCAACAAGGGTTTGGTCGAGTGTGTGTCCAGCTTGTGCATGGCCATGCATCATCTTGATCAAATTATGGTCCTCTCCTTGATGGGTTATTAATTGACTTGGGCTGGCACGTGAATGGTCCTTCTCAAATGGGCCGATTAAATGAAGAAAATGGGCTTCCTCTTTGTTATTTAAGTTGGCTCCTTCTTGATGGTCACATTCGGCCCAAGCAACACGGATCAAGCCTAGGAGTCCTTCATTGAACCTTTTGAGTCGTGCTCTAGTGATTGATCACTCGGGTTGTCTCCTTGGCCAAAGGTATTGAGGTAGATGTTGGCAAACGGACCGAGCTAAACGGGTATGGCCCATTTGGCCCGTTTAAAATAGGTTACGGGCAGCCCCACCCATTTTATTAACGGGCGATGGCATACTGTTCAGCAGAAACGGGCGGGCCCGGTCGGCCATTTTGTGGGCGGTGCGGGCACGAGTCAGCCCGCTAGCCCGTTTAGAATAAAATGCAGAAAATTGCTTCAAACCAAATTCGAACCCATAGTCAAATTGTAAAGTGGCAAGTATCTTAACTACTGAGCTACAATGTTGTGATAGTTAGCTCAACGATTATATTATATATAAACGCATTTTTTTCCTTAAAGTTGAATTTAGGACTTTGTCCCACACGGATTTCACACAAGCTTTTCTCTCACTTATGCCTATAAATACTCTACTCCCCTTTTTCATTTACTTAAATCCCATTTTCAACCTTATTAGGTAGAAAAAAGGATTTTCTTTAATAAAATTTTATAAATTAAAAATATATTAATAATATCAATTAAATGAAATAAAATAATATTTTAATTAATTAAAATAAAACCGTCCGGCCCATTTTCGAAAATGGGCCCAACCCGCACCGCCCGTTTTCAAAACACGGATGGGCCGTGCCTGAAAAATAGGCACGTTAACCCGTGATTGGCAGGGCGGGCCGACCTCTATATTGAAGCATGGTTCTCATCACCAATCCTAGGCATATATAATATTCTATGACTCTCCTAAAACTCTCCTTCATAAAAAAGAAGCTCCGATTGAGGAATTTAATGAAATGATTAGGTACCTGATAATAATGAAATCTCAATTAATCATGTATTATCAGGAGAAGTCTTGGATAAAAGGAAAACTAGAATATTTTTGCATATAAAATTACTTTAAATCAATCTTACCGAATGTGAAGATGAAATAAAACCACACTCTGTCGAAAAATGTCGATGTTGAAATGATTGGCCAAAGTGGAAGGAAACAATCTCAAAGTTGAGCTCGCTCAAAAAATGTAAGGTCTTTGGATCCATTATTCAAACACCAATGGTATCAAGCCTATTGCATACAAGTGGGTAATTATTTACAAGACTTCTCCCAGTCATGGATGCAATTGTATTCCAATTTTTCATTAGTTTAGCATCATTTGAAAATTTGAAGATGCGACTAATTGATGTTGCATTATCTGTATGGACCACTCGATAAAGAAATTTATATGAAAATCCCATAATGATTTAAGATGTCTCCAGCATCTTATGGAAAACAGAAGAATATCTACTCCATTAAACTCCAAAAATCATTATACGGATTAAAACAATCCGGTTGGATGAGCTATAATCGACTGAGTGAATAACTTGTGAAACAAGAATATTTAAATGATGTAATTCGCCCATGTATATTCAGTAAGAAAAGCGCATATGAGTTTACTATAGTAATAGTCTATATATATTACTTAAATCTTATTGGGACTCCAAAAGAGCTCAATCAAACTACAACAAATCTAACAGATGAATTTGAGATAAAAGATTAAGGAAAACGAGATTTTGTCTTAGACTACAAGTTGAGCATATCTCAAATTAATATTTGTGCAAACAATATATATAAATAAAGTTCTGAAGAACTTTCAGATGTAATATGCACATTCCTTATCTACACCCATGGTGCTAAGGTCACTATACTAAAAAAAGATCCATTCTAACCTAGTCAAGACGATGAAGAGATTCTTGGTCCTAAAGTACCATATTTTAGTGTCATGGGTGCACTAAACATAGCTTTTTCAGTTAATCTCCTTGCAAGATATATTACTACTCTGACTCGGAGATATTTGAATGGTATCAAGCACATTCTCCACTATTTAAAAGGCACCCCATATTTGGGATCATTTTATAACCATGATATAGAATCATAATTAATTGTATATGCAGATGCAAGCTATCTTGCTGACCCACATAAGGGATGAGCTCAGAGGAGGATATATAAAAAGTGACAAAACAAAGCATATATCGTCGAAGTTCTTTTACACACATGAATTGCACGCCAATGGAGAAATCAATATCAAACAGATCAGATCAAGCGACAATTTAGCAAATTTATTTGCGAAGTCATTAGCTAAAACTGTATTTCAACAAATTGTATCTAATATTGGTATGAGACATCTCAAAGATGTTTGAAACATACTTTTGAGTTGGAGAAATGATGCGCAGTTGTACTCTTTTTTTCTTCGCTTAGGATTTTTCCCACAGGGTTTTTTCTTATCAAAGTTTTAACGAGACAATTTTGGCATACTCTTGAAGAATTCAATGAAAGGACCATAAAACATCCATACTCAAGGTGATTACAAAAGTACGTATCCTTGAAAATTCGATCAATCAAATGAGAGTGTTATAAATGTATATAAATACAATTAATTGTAACCGTTTCAAGAGTTATGACTTTTATAACTCTCGTCATTTTATTTATATAAAGAGGAACTATGAAAAAAAGAATGCACATTTTTTACAAGAGTTTTCACCTATTTTTCTATTAGTTTTTTATTACAGCACGATGCTTAATTTATATTTTTCTGATGCAATTTTTGTCTGAAAACATTGAATAAATATATTAAAAGAAATAAAAAACTGTTGGGAATGAATAAATCTACATGCATATTTGGTGATTTGTCAACACAAAGATGTGCATGGATTGAGCATGACAAGTGTGATGCTACTTGTCAACACAAGAATGAAGAACTTAGCATGGAATATGACGTGTCAACTTTATATGTTGTATGAGTTTTTGAGACAAGGAGAAGCCAACAGCTCACCCCTTCAATCTCCTATAAATAGGACTCTATCATGGGATGAAATGACACACCAAAATATTTGAGGATATTTTGTAGTGAAGAAGTGAGAATAATTTGTAGAGAAAAGTGTAGAGTTATACTTTGAAAAGAGAAGTCATCTTTGGATATATATTATATTTTTGTATTATTACTATCATCAATTTTATAACAGGGAGAGGTTTCTCCCTCGCAAATCTCGTTGTTCCAACTGTCTTTTGATTGATTTCACCGAAAGATCAACTAATTGGTGAAATTTTAGACATCTATATCCAAAATAATTTCGTATTCTGCAAGTGGAAGACTGGAAATCACGTGTGGTCCAGTAGTATTTTGTACAAATTTTGTAGCCCTACACAAGTAAAATTTGGTCAAAACTTATCGTGCTTATATCAAATATTAGCTAGAGAATTCATTAAGATAAAAACAAATTCATGTTAATAATACAGAATTTCTAGTGATGGGCAAAAAAAAATTAGATACACTTTTGCATAAGCCGAAGGATATTGTAAGTAAATCTATAACCCAAGAGAGTGCACCCTAAATCAATTATTTTTCATGCATCAATTTATTGAAAAAGAAGAAGAAAGATCTGGGAAGAAACACTACATTCTATTTTGAATTAAATACCATATAAAAATTGGGAAAATGAAAGAGGAGTTTATGTATAAAATGAGCTGAAGGAAGTGATTCATACTTTTCAAGACTTCGGAGCTACTTGTCATATACTAGGAAATGAAGGCGAGGCCCAGTGGAACTTGTCAGAACACATAAGAGATTGTGAACAGTGATTATATCTGCAATAAGCGGACAAGACGGAGCTATCCGAGTAAAAGCTTCCAGCTCGACTCGACAGAATTCTTGTCATCAACCTGTGTTTTCAATAGTGACTGACAGAAATAAATTATTCTTGACATGCTATGCCACAATTTTATTGAATGGTCTACAGTTCATTACTATAAACTGCCTAACCAAAAGTAGAAGTAATATTACAATTACCTGAACAGCCATTTTGCCGAGTTGGAATAAAATAAGGACCAGCCATCCTCACCCTCCACATCCGAACTGCTGCAGGAAGTAGTCTACAGGAATACAAATCCTGACCGGTTGTCCGTGGTGAAGCGCCTAACTTTAGGGTATGCCTAGAGGTCAAGAGTACGAATCCTGTTGTTAAACAAAATATCAGGGCCATGCATCCGGGTCTCAGACTTCATCCGGCCCGCGAAATTACCATGTCAAGAGGGGAAGGGCGCCCAATTCTTGACCCCGAGGATTTAGTCGAGTTTTGATTCTGTTGAGTTCTATCGGATACCTCGGTTATCAAAAAAAAAATTCAATACAATGCCAAATCATGTCAGACTAGGAGAAAGGAGAAATTTAGTTGGCAAACCCTCCTCTACTAAAAGAAACAACAAGACAAATATCTTCATGTGATGTCTCTCTCTACGAGTACGAGCTTATTCATTAGCACTCAAGCA
Organism: Pinguicula moranensis; assembly: GCA_028565015.1. Lineage (NCBI taxonomy): Eukaryota > Viridiplantae > Streptophyta > Magnoliopsida > Lamiales > Lentibulariaceae > Pinguicula > Pinguicula moranensis. The sequence continues at coordinate 14,600 of JAOWBN010176840.1, forward strand.
TATGTGATAATGTGTGTTAGCACTATTATTCAACTAAGGATGGCCACCCCATGCTCCATCACTCTCAGACTGCTAAAGCAAACAAAACAGACAAAGAAATCATGCTTCCACATGTGGCAATAAATGTGGCCATCCAAACATGCAAGCACAAGTTAACAACAAGATCCAGCATTACGGCATAGCAAGATTTTGTATGTCAAGCATTGTTCTATAAAACCAAGTGTAATCCGAGAAGAAAAGCAAGCAAGAAATATCAGTTTACCTTTCACAATGTTTTCTTCTTAAACTCCCTCAGCCAAGCTTGGTTGGCCTTATGAACATCTTCATGGTATCAGAGTTTCCAAAGGGCTAACCGCCCATTTCGTTCCTGTTTTTCGTTAAGCGTCCGCTCACTCTATTTTTTGTTTTTCCTTTTATGTCAACTATTTTTTTTCCTGCTGGCTTCTCTGTTTTGCTCCGGTTCCATCCCCGACCTTCTCAGCTTTCTCGTGCCCAGATACTGAGCCAATCCCGCCTGACCAATCCTGTTTTCAGTCAATGCTTCCCTGATTTTCATCTCCCGTTCACGATCTGTCATTTTCACCTTCTTTCTTCATTTTCTGTTAGTTCCAAGAAATTGTAAAGCTGGAAGCTTGATTAAGGAAAGTAATGAGAAGGGGTTGAAGATTGAACAAAGAAACGATGTCGCCATCTCCGTCCCCGCCCTCTTCTTCTGCCGCGTCTTCGAAGGAGGTGCTCATATCCAATTTCAAACCCAAATCCTGCCACATCGGAGATCCTCAAACTTCAGCTTCCTCTACTGCTACGAGGCCATCACCTGAGAAGAGGACTCGGGAACAAGCTAATTTGTACGATTGCCACAGTGGTGGTCGTAGAATCAACCACACTAACCCAAAAGATCGACTGCAGCCATTGGACAGTTTTTGGCGCATTGTTATCCTTTGAATGCCGTAAGAACCTTCACTTGGGAAAATATGTCCTTATTGCTTCAAGGAAACTGCGAATGCTGGTAATATTTTTTATCTGTGGCGTGTGTGGGCGCACAATTCATGAAGACTGTGTTGGGAACTATGGCAGTTGCATAAAGATGAGATGAACAGAGGTGACTTTGCTGATATGTCAGAAATGAAGCAGCATGGTGGGAAGATTGCATCGGCCAACCAAATTATAGTTCCAGCAGGAGCCTTGCGTGGTTTCTTCAGATCTCTCAGAAGGAGGCAACGGCGAGTTTGCAGATTTTATTAGGGTGTGCGGTGCAAAACCTAGTCCTGGGCTTATCTTTTGTTGGGCTGGATATATCTGCCATCAAAATCATTTGGATGGGTTATCATTTGTTCTGAACAGATTTTCTATTATTGGGCTAAATTTATGCTACTGGGCTATTTCCTCTTGGACCTGCATGGGCCACTTTTACCTGTCTAGGCTTATTTCATGGGCCTCATTATACTGTTGGTCCGAATTTGTTTCACGGGCTTCACTTATTTTCTGATGCTGGATATTATTAATTCTTGGGCTTAATTTCTTTCTGGACTGCGCCGTACGGATCTATTGGGCTTCGTATGCTTGGACCTTTAATTTTCTTTCCATTATTTAAATTTCAGTTATCCCTCGTTAGTCAGCTGAAGCGACAGCGGTATGAGGCTTTATTTTCTTTTTTGTTTTCTTTCGGTCTAAACTTCACGTGTTCTTTAAATCTCACGCTCAGGTTGCGTGGGGGTGTTAGCAGTATTATTCAACCAAGGATAGACAAAACAGACAATGAAATCATGCTTCCACATGTGGCAATAAATGTGGTCATCCAAACATGCAAGCACAAGTCAACAACAAGATCCAGTAATTACGGCATAGCAAAATTTTGTTTGTCAAGCATTGTTCTATAAAACCCAGTGTAATCCGAGAAGAAAAGCAAGCAAGAAATATCAATTTACCTTTCACAATATTTACTTCTTAAACTCCTTCAACCAAGCTGGCCTTATGAACATCTTCAATGTGAACTACATTCTTGGAATAAACAAGCAAGAAGCAGATCCATCTTACTGTATCCACCAAGTCATTGTCAAAGCTGGGAGCCTCCCATGCAATCATCATGTCAAATGTTAGGCGGCGAAACTCCTTGTCATTCAAATAGCTAGGTCGTGTCATGGTCAAATGTATTGCTTTATAAGAGCAAAACTCTATGAAGTTCCTGGCATACACTGGAGGTTGCCTCACTTCATGTGGTAAATTCTCATCAAATTGACTTCGTAATCCTTTACGGTGCGTTGGGTGTCCGGATTGGAGTTATCCGCCTTCGTGAATAACTCCAGGTTTATTCCGGATAAATTTTTTCATCCGCCGTTTGGTAGTGGCCACTCTGGATAGCTGCTTGTCGGTTTTCCTCGTTTGGTATCGGGCGATTACAAGGCGGATTACCTGCAATATCAGATAAATAAAGTGTTATTACCAAAATGTCCTTCCCAAATACATATAACTACTTTCTTTCTAACTAATTTAAATAAATTAAATTAATTAATATAATAATTTGAATAAATTAAATTAATTAATATAATAATTAATATAATTTATTTAATTAATATGATCATTTAAATAAATTAAGTTAATTAATATAATAATTTAAATTGTAAGATAGTAAATGCATTAAATCTCCCTTGTATCTCCTCCGATGACCTCCATATCATCATCAGTCACTCTTCTAGTCCTTAGTTGTGCATTGTATGCATTCTGAGCTCTTGCCTCCATAGCAGAGAATTTACTGAGTAGTTGTGTTTCTTTGCCTGTTATATTAATGCCCAACTATCTACCGAAATGTAATAATTCTAGAGATCTTACATCTAAATCTGCCCTATGTTCTCGTGTCTTATCTGCAATTAGTGCTTGGTTTTGAATTTCCTGAAATTCGATCAATGTAGCAGGTAGTTGTTGTTCAAGATTCAAATTCGTATCTTGAACTTTACTGCTAGAAGAGTTACATGCTTGATCATTTCTGTTCAATATTCTTGTTGGGGAATTCATATTCTTCTAGACATAAAAGGAGCTTGTTTCATCTCATGGGCCTCCATATTCAACTTTTAAACAAGACAGTTGCGAGTAGGGTAGACCTAGGGTGAGGG
>JAOWBN010176851.1:0-17708 GCA_028565015.1 Pinguicula moranensis
GTGAAGATGATTACATCATCAGCATAAGCTAGATGATTACATCATCAGCATAAGCTAGATGAGAGATAAGGGGCATTCCGTATGGAGACTGTATGCATTTGAGGGAGTCCTTGCCATGAGATGGGACAAACCTCTGCTCAGAATTTTTGCACCTATGATGAATAAAGCCGGGGAGAGTGGGTGTCCTTGTCTAAGTCCTCTTATGGATATAAAGAAACCATGAATTTCACCATTGGCTAGAATAGAAAAGCCACAGTTTAATATAACTCGCCAGATCATATCTATAAAGTTTTCAGCAAAACCAAAACCTCTCAACACTTTAGTGAGATATATCCATGATACCCGGTCAAATGCCTTTGCCATGTCAAGCTTCAAGGCCACATTGTTGCCTGCATGTGACTTATTAATATAGTGTAGCATTTCCTGTGCTAATAAAATGTTTTCAGAGATGTTTCTGCCTTTAACAAAACCACTTTGCTCAAGAGAAATGATCACTGGAAGAGTCAAGCTTAGTCTGTAGGCTAAACGTTTGGCAGTAGGCAAATAAGAGTACTGGTGAAAGATCCGAGTAGTTCCCCTCCTACAAAAAAAGATGGTGATAGCTTTTGTGTATATCATGTTGTATAATATTCCAACAAGAAGAAAAGAAGGCACCTTAGAAGCCATCAGGTCCGGGAGAGCTATCTCTATCCATGGAGTGGACTGTGAGCTTTACCTCTTCTAGATCTTGCCATGTGCATAAGTCTTCATTCATGGAAGAGGAGATCAGAATGGGGATAAAGTGTAAGAGAGATTCATCTAGTATTTGAGAGGGTCGTAAGCTGGTTAGGGAAGTGCTCTACTAAGCATTGAGTGATATCCTTAGGGTCCTCCAACCATATTCCTTTTGGATCCTTCAATCTGCGAATGTATGATTTTTGATTGACCAATCTCACTGATTTATGAAAAAAGGCGTGTTGTTGTCCCTTTCCTTTAGACAGTTGATCTATGATTTCTGTCGCCATAATACTTCTTCAGCAATGAGTGATTTGGTATATTCAGCCTTGGACTTGGATAATGCAATCTTGTCTTCAATAGAGCCAGAGAGATAATGTTTGATTTCCAATTCAAGTATGTTATCTTCTCCTTGCTTGATGTTCTAAAATATATTGCCATAAACTTCCTTGTTCCATCTTCTTAATTCAGCTCTTAGTCTTCTTAGTTTGAACCCGAGCGCAAGAAGAGCATTTGTAATTGTTGTGGGGGTGTTCCAAGATGCTTCCACCAAGTCCATGAATGAGGAATGGTTTATCCAAAACTGCTTAAACTGAAACCTAGCTATCTTGGCTAGTTGTAAGTCGCCGAATTCCACCAAAAGAGGACAGTGGTCTGACTGTGCCCTGTTTAGATGAGTAACTGAGCATCTAGGTATAGAGGCAACCCATTCATCCGATAGCAACACTCTGTCAAGTCTTTGCAACACTCTTGCTCTTCCTGTGCAGTTATTACTCCGGGTGAATTTGCTACTTGAGAAGCCAGTATCTGTAAGCTTACATGCATTTATGGCATCTAAAAAGTCACTTGTATCTCTACTGACAATAGGCAATCTGCCTGCTTTCTCAGTAGGAGACAAAACTACATTGAAATCTCCCCAAAATAAAAGGGGATATGTAGTAGCCGATAGTTGTTGCCTCATGTCTTGCCATAGTTGAAGTCTTTCTGATCTGGAGCATTTAGCATAAACAGCCCCAAGGAGGAAGTTGAGTGATGAAGCTTTATTTTGCACCTTCATGATTAATAGTTGTCTGGAATCAAAATAAAGAGAGCACTCCCAAGTGTCTTTCCAAAATATCCAAATAGTGCTTTCAGTATTTGATTGGCAATATGCAGATCTTATCTTTTTCATCAAGTCCATCATCTTTGAGGAGTCTTGAAGCGGTTCAATCAATACTAGTGTAACTTTGTAAAGGTCAATAATCTTTTTCAGTCTACCAGTGGATGGAAGGTTGTCAGCTCCTCTTATGTTCCAGATCAAGGCGTGATTCATGTTTTCTTGCTCTTAGATCTGGTTTTGGGTGGCGAGGCAATGTACTGATCTCTTTGTTTGACCTTGCTCTTTCTTTTAAATTCAGTAGCTTCTTCGTCTTGCCAATGTCTGACTGTAGGGGCTTCCAATACATATGTGTGATCATCTTCTGAGAATAGAATGTCATCTTCATCCGCTGACCAAAGCTTGGATAGGGGAGTTGAGTTTTTGCATTGCAAATTGATTGTTGAATCAGCTTCTGCCTGTAGAATAATAGCCAGTTGGCCTTCATCTTTAAAAAGTGGCATATCTTCATGAGTATATGGGCCAGTCTCCTGAATATGTGTCACATCCTCCTGAGTATGTATTAGTGCATCTTGAGTGGGAGGCGCAATTGTTGGCATAGTGGATGCATTCTCTTGGACAAAGGCCACCTTAACTGGAAGGGGTGCGTCCTCTGGAGCACATGACCTTGAGGGATTCTATGGACTTTTATGAACAGAAGGGGACCTGTATCATCAAGATCCTCGACATCAAGACAAGCAAATTTGTTAGAATGAGAGAGCAGATGAGAAGGGAGATCAGTAGCATTGGAAAAATTAACAACATGAACATTTCCATGAGCATTTGCAATATCAAGATCATTAATTGACTTCAATATTTCCTTCATCCGTGGTGCATCTATTTTTAGCTCAACAGCCAATTCTATTTCCCCTTCCTCATCTTCCTTGGCTTCACCATGATTTCCATAACAGTCTTTATTCTCTACCTCTACAATAGTTGCATCCGTATGAGAAACAATTTGAGCTTGTGGTGTAGCTATTATACCTTGACCGGAGGTTGATGCCAAGTTGTTTGCTTCAACCTCCGAGGTTGATGGAGCTGCATGGGGCATCTTTTGAGAGGCCTTAATAGGAGTAGCGTGATGATTTGCATAAGGGAAAGGTGGATTGTCCTTAGGTTTATAAGTCTTTGCAACTTTGCCGGTTGTATTCTTTGTGAGGGGGGGCTATCCTTGCAAGAGTTTGATCAACCTGTTGCATCCCTGTGGTGGCCTTCTTGTTATAAGCAGCAGTGATGTCTAGATGCAATATTTTTCAAGCTTCTTTGGAAGTTTTTCAATTTGTAGTGGTTGCCAAAAGCCTTCCATTCCCTCTGCCTCTATATATAACCTTTTCACCGGTGGAGTAAGAAGATCCATTTCCACATAAACTCTTGTAAGGCTTGGCCTTGCAAGCGTGGTCGTAGCTTGATCAATTTTGATCGGAGTGCCAAGAACTCTAGCGATGGAACATATGGCATCTTTACGGTATAATTGAGTAGGGAGACTCGGAAGTGTACCAAACAGGAGCAACATGTTCTTCAATACCAGGTTTGAAATATGGAGACCATTTGAACACTCTCACAGGGAATTGTTTAAGAAACCATGTATCTCTCATCCATATTCTATCCCGATCTTATTCTTGTGAGAATCTCATCAAAATGTGCTTATGATCAAGTAGTCCTATGAGAATCTCGCCTCTCAAGCCGAATGCAACGATAAGCTTTCCAATCTCTGGTAGAGGTGGTCTGCCATGGGAAAACTTGCTAATAAGAGCAAATTGAAATGGATAGTTCAAGGAAGCCATATCCTCCTTGGTGAAAGAAACCTTTGGCTCGCAATTCCATTCGGTTGGAACCTTCAGTGAAATGGGGATGTAGGTTTGGGGCTTAGGTGCTCCTAGAATTGAAGCAAATGACTTTAGAGCCGAGGGTGCGTATTTGTTGTTTCCTTGGCCAGGAAGAGAGGGAAAGTCCATATCTGGAGGTTCCATGGCCGACCGTATTCTTGGTGCTGCATATAGGGGAGGCTAGGACATGGGAGGCTTGGGAAGAGGCGGTTTGGAGGCCTTCCCGGGGGCACAAGGCAACCCCGGGAAGAGGAGAGTTCAAGGGTTGAGCTAGGCCGACGCGGTTTGTAAGAGGACGACGAGCAACGGTGTGAACGGGAGGGAAGGTTGGGGTCTACTGTACATGAGGTGCTTCCGGAGAGCAACGGGAGCGACTAGCTTTTGAGTCTTGATCTTGTCTAAATGTTAGTACTACCAATTAAATACGATGCTATATAACTCAACAAAAAGAAAGATAAATCGAAGAAGGTTTTAAAAATCAAAGGAGAATACTTTTCACAAAATTCAATCATAAAACTTGTGTCTCAAATACAAAGGATGTCAAGGCCTTTATATAGGCATAACTAGTCCTAAATTTCGTGTAAAAATATGAAGGGAATTTTAAAGTAACTAGGAAAATAATTAATGCTAAGAATTTGACCAAAAACATGTCCTAGGATATGTAGGAAAGTTGGGCCACGTGTTTTCTCCCTTCCTTATGAGTCTTGGTATTGTAAGGAAGCTTCTTGAATGGACAAAGGAGTGTTGGTTGTATAGGGAACACTTTTCCTTAGCTAAGGAGACAAAATCCCTAAATTGTAGGAACTTTCCTTTTTTCAATTTTTTCTTTCCTCCTTCTCTTTCCTCCACGTTTATAGCTCTTTAATCATGCTGGATTGGGCCTTGGACTTTCTCTCTTGGGCCAGACATTGAACCTTAATGGGCCGAGTCTTCTCAATTGGGACGTGGGGCCCATTTGACCTTTTTTTGGGCGTGGGGTCCAAAAATTCCAAATGTCATATTTTCAGCCCACATTTCTTTGAGCTTTCCATTTATGGCCTCCTTGAATTCCTTAGACTTCACCCTTGTGATTTCCCCATTGGACATAATTAGTGTATCATGTTGTTTGGCGGGCCTCGTGGCCTTTTCAAGTTCATTTCCACCTTTAGTGGACACCATGAGCTCGTTCTCTCCATCCTTGGGGTCATGGACTTCTTGTTTGGGCTTGGGTGCAACTTGGATTGCATCAATATCAGGTTCAGCAACAGCAACTTCTTTTGCAGGATAAAAAATGCAGTCTCGTTCTCCTGTGAAACAACCTCTTTGGCTTACTGTCAAAGGTAGGATTATCAGTAGGTGGCTGGTTGTGTAAGATAACCAGCCACAAGAAAAGAAATCATTGAAATAGTAACTTTGTCAGCAAAAGTTCAAAATTGGAAGCATAGAAAAAACGTTTCCTTTCCCCGGCAACGGCGCCAATTTGATGGCTTGTTTTCATCAGTGTCGTGGCTGGAAAACTAGCTCAAAAGTATCCTGAATTTTACTACACAAGCTAAGGCGTAGCAAGTGGAGAGATCAGGGTCGAATGCACAGAGAAAAGTGCTGCATTCTGTACTTGCTCTGATATGGATTTGTTGTTGTCAAAACACCAAACTGATGGGGGGATTTTGTTGCCATTAAATACTGAAACTATAAACAATGAAGCAAAAATGAAATCTAGATAAAATTATGGAGAGAAAACAAACTTTTGCTGACCTTTAATCCATGAGAACATGCCATCAACCAAACTAGATCCTAGATGCTTGCTTCTGTTTTTAATGGTACTTAATGTGTGGTTTTTAAGCCACTGCTTCTCTTCTTGCAGCCTTAACTCCTTAACCAGGTAGTTAACGCACTAAATCTATAATTAGAGCCATATTAAGATCAATGAAACCTCATTAAGTGTGTGATTCTAAGAGTATTAACCGAATCTCATTCTTCTACACATATGATTTCAGTTACTCTTTCAAAGAAATTGACTAACCAGACTATTTGATTGAAGATGCTACTATCAGATAAGGCTTAGATGAACTAATCGTCCCTCTAAGTACCTACTAGCACAAGTGTATCAGATAAGACTTAGTTGGTTCAGTTTTTATCAATTTAGATGGCCAATCTAAAACAACAAAAAATGAAACATGCACAAGTATATCTACAATCTGAAATTCAATACCGTTGTCTTGTTTTTCTGAACTTACAACTAACCGATTTGTTTAGGAAGTCTCAGGACATGTAGATTAGCAGAAGAATGATAGATCTAACCGAGCATAGCTGGGAGAACCAGCAAAGTTTCAGAAGAATGCATAATGGAAACAAATATGCTCCACCTTGATGCAGATTTTCTGCACTTTGTGTTTCTGAATTTTCTGAAGGAAAAGTACAATGTTTTTCTGTCTCTCTCACGCCCCCCACTCAACCCTTTTTCTACCCTTATCACCCCTTTATTTTATACACAACAAGCTACTCAAAAATAGATAAGATAAAATGTTAACAAATCCCTTGAAAGTAGGGATGCCATGGAGTTGTTTGCTAGCTGATTTTCACCGAATCTTCCTCATGATTTCTCTTGAACGTGGCATGTATGTCTCTGTCTATAATTTGAATAGCAGCACGTGGAAGGAAACACTTGAATACTTAGACAGAAAATTGTGATTTTCAGCAAAACAACAAAACTGTTAAAACAGAATTTTTATAGCTCTGCAGGCTGGTTGAGTTCATCACTTCCCGATTTTTTTTTTATCTTCAGGTCTTATGAAATTCACTATCAGAGCTTCAATGCGTACCTAAGTTGCATGTGAACATTTGCCTTCAAGTGGATCATGCTAAATCACTTTGATTCACTTATGGTAGTTCTTAGAAAGTGCTTCATGATCAGCCAAATTTTGCTGCTACATTTCCTGGTTTTTCTGCAAACTGATTTTATGCAACTGATTTTCTGGTTTTTTGTTTGCAGCTTCTGGTTGTGATAAACTTGGTTCAGATCTTTGGATTCAGCAAGAGCAAGATATCTCTTGATCTTTGAAGCATGGGCAATCGATGTTTATCCTCCTTCTTCTTGTTGTTCCATTTAATCCTCCTCTTCTTTAAGCTTGTACTTTGATGGTTGCAGCCTTGAATAAGGGGCAATGTAACCTTTTTACCTGAATTCTCATAACCATACAAGGGTGAAACAATCCTATCTAAAACATTACATAATGAAGAGATAAATGCAACAATTCATACATTATTAGCATGCTTCAAAAGTACTCTATCAAATCCCCCACACTTGGTTTTTGCTTGTCCCTAAGCAAATCCATATGATATTAAAGAGATAGTATAAAGAAGAGTTAAAAAGTAAGAAAGAAAAGAGAAAAGAAAAGAAAAGAAAATGAAACAGGTGCAACCATTGTACAAAACATTTTTAATGGCACTCCCTTTCAGTGTAGGGGCTATAGGGTCCTAAATCCCCCAAACTCATCGACTGTTGCTCCCTCATTACAATAAGTTTTGGCAAATTATCAAAAATCATATCTTACCTTACAAGTCACCATATCTAAACAAAGAATTGGCCTCAAAACTTCAGCCTAAGGTAAGGCTTTTTACCTATCTCCTCGAATGCTCTTCTCCTCAAATGAACTAGAGAAGCCTATCCCATGAAAACCTCCTTCCTCTTCCTTATATCTTCAAACAAAAGATTAGAAGAAACTTATCCTCACTTTTGCCTTGGATCCTTAAAAGGTTTTCATCCAAGCTTCACTATTTCTTTCCTCTCTGAATTTTTTTTCAACCTCTAAATTTTTGCCATGATCCAAAACCATGCTGAGGCAAAATGTTTTTCTTCTCTTTCTCTTCTCTGATTTTTTCTTTTTTCATGCCATATGGTATAGGATCCACTTATCACAAATCAACTACCTCCACCCACACTTATTTATAATGAGTCTCTCAGTCCAGGCAAGCTACTAAAACAGTGTGCATATTGAGAGATCTTCTGAAAGTAAGTAAGAGATGGATGGCATCACACATGAGTAGTGTCATGTGTGAGTAAAATGCTTTGAACTTCTCAAATGTTTTGATAGTAGGATGACAAGTGAGGCCTTATATGGAGTTGAACTAAAATGACAATTTATGGTATAACTTCTGTTCAAGGCAGTGTAGTGGTGGTTATGACAGGTGCTGTATTCTAAAATATGGTAATGTGGTGTACAAACATCTGATGGTGTGGGTGTAGAATTTAGATCGAAAATCAGCCCATGACTTAGGTAGTTTCAATTGCTCAACCCGAAAGAAAGAAAAGGTGAAGGCTTACTTTGAGTGTGGTCTGGTTAGCAGAGAACGAATAAGAATTGTCATAGGGCTGAGTATGTGGCAAAGCTATGATGTTGATGCATTGTTCCTGCAAAAAATATTATTCATCAAAAAAGTAAATGCAAAGGAAATCAAATTGCATAACTGAATGTAAATGAGTTTCAGAATTTTAAAACAATGGGTTGCCTCCCATCCAACGCTGGTTTAAATGTCTCAGCTGGACTTGTTGCTTTCATTCCTCATAGATGGGGTTCTGAGGCATCAGAACCACTACTTTCTCCTCGGGTAGAATGCCTCTGTACAGCTTCAACTGATGGCCATTGACCTTAAAAGTCTTTGTGGGATCTGTCTCAAAGAAGCTGACTGCTCCATAAGGAAAAGTTTCAGCCACTATGTATGGGCCTCTCCATCTTAATTGCAGCTTTCCTGGGAACATTTTAAGCTTGTTTTGGTAGATCAAAACTTGATCCCCAACAGTAAACTCCTTCCTAGATATCAACTGGTCATGAATGGCCTTTGTTCTTTCTTAGTATATGGCTGCATTGTCATATGAATCCAGCCTCAGCTCTGCTAGCTCTTGCAAATGCAACTTCCTGTTTTCTCCTGCTTCCTTAGTGTTCATGTTGAGCTGCTTCACCGCCCAATAGGCTTGATGCTCCAACTACACAGGAAGGTGACAATTTGTTTTTCCAAAACGTAACATGTAAGGTGACATACATATAGGTGTCTTGTAAGCTGTTCTGTATGCCCAAAGTGCATCTAGTAGCCTCATACTCCTGTCCTTCTTTCCTGGGTTCACTGTCTTCTCCAGGATGGTCTTAATCTCCCTGTTGGTGATTTCAGCTTGGCCGTTGGTTTGAGGATGGTAAGAGGTTGAAACCTTGTGGCCTACTCCATATTTCTTAAGTAGTGAGGCCACTGTTCTGTTGCAAAAGTGAGTACCTCTATCACTGAACAAGTGCTTAGGCATGCCAAACCTGCAGAAAATCTGATTCCTGAGAAAATTAACCACAACCTTAGATTCATTAGTCCTGGTGGCCAATGCCTCCACCCACTTAGAAATATAATCAACAGCTAGGAGAATAAACAAATTTCCATTTGAACTTGGAAAAGGCCCCATGAAATCAATACCGCAAACATAAAATATTTCACAGAAAAGTACAGGTGTTTGTAGCATTTCATTTCTTCTATAAATATTTCATGTTCTTTGACACTTATCACAAGTTTTCACATAAGCATATGCATCTCTAAAAACATGAGGCCAATAGAATCCTGAGTCTAAAATTTTCCTAGTTGTTATGTTGGGGCCAAAATGGCCTCCACATGTTGAATCATGACAAAATGTAAGTACTCAAGATATCTCAGAATCACTCAAACACCTACGAATAATGGAGTCTTCACAATGTTTCCACGAATAAGGCTCATCCCACACATAAGATCTAGATAAAAAATTTCAATTTGTCCTTTTGATTCTTTGTGAAATGAGGAGGAAACTCACCTGTTACCAGAAAATTTACAATCTTTGCATACCATGGCTGAGTTCTAATCATTGAGAATAGCTGCTCATCTGGAAAAATGCCAATATCTTGGTGCTTTGATACCACAGATTCAGCAGCAGGAGTGATCCTGCTCGATGATCAACAACCAAGTTTTCTGCTCCTTTTTTTGTCTTTGATCTCTATGTCAAACTCACTCATCAACAAGATCCATCTTATGAGCCGCGGTTTGGAATCCTTCTTTGACACCAAGTACCTACTAGCTGCATGATCAGAATAAACAACAATTTTAGAACCAAGCAAATAAGAACGAAATTTCTCAAGTGCAAGAACAATTTACAGCATTTCTTTCTCAATTGTTGTGTATTTTTTTTGAGTTTCATTCAGAGTAATGGATGCATAGTATATGACATGGCTGGCTCTTCTTGACTTCTGTCCAAGCATAGCACCAACTGCAAAATCACTGGCATCACACATGATCTCAAAGGGGATCTTCCAGTCAGGCGCTCTCATGATTGGTGTTGTTGTAAGGTGTTCCTTCAGCTCTTCAAAAGCCTTCTTTCACAAGTCCTTAAACTCGAAATTCACTTCTTTCTGCAGCAGTCTACACAATGGGGTTACAATGTTTGAGAAATCCTTGATGAACACCTGTACAAACCTGTATGTCCTAAGAAGGATCTCAACTCTTTCTGATTAGTTGGATATGGTAAAGATTTGATCACTTCAAACTTAGCCTGATCCACTTCAATACCTCTAGTAGAGACTACATGGCCTAAAACTATGTCATGTCCTACCATGAAATGGCATTTTTCAAAATTCAAAACAAGGTTAGCCTCAATGCATCTTTTCAACACTAAGGATAGGTGATTGAAACATGAATCAAAATCATTACCATATACTGTGAAATCATCCATAAAGACATCAATAAAGTGTTCAACATACTCAGAAAAGATACTTATCATACACCTCTGAAAGGTGGCAGGAGCATTGCAGAAACCAAAAGGCATTCTCCTATAAGCAAATGTGCTAAAGGGGCAAGTGAAGGTGGTCTTCTCTTGATCATATGGATTAATGGCCACCTGAAAATAACCTGAATAACCATCAAGAAAGCAGTAGTAAGTTTTATTGGCATGTCTTTCAAGCATTTGATCAATAAAAGGCAAAGGAAAATAATCCTTTCTGGTCACGATATTCAGCCTCCTGTAATCAATGCACACTCTCCATCCTGTCTGCTTTCTAGTTGGCACCAACTCTCCTTCATTGTTCTCAACCACTGTGATTCCTCCCTTCCTTGGTACTACCTGAGTAGGGCTAACCCACTGGCTATCAGAAATGGGGAAGATCATTCCATCTTGATAGAGTTTCAACACTTCATTCTTCACAACTTCCATCATAGGACGATTGAACCTTCTTTGCGGTTGCTTGACTGTTGCTGCTCCTTCCTCCAAATAAATATTGTGCTGGAAGATGGCTAGAATAATGCCCTTGATGTCTTCTATGGTCTAGCCAATGGCTTCTTGATTTTATTTCAAGACAAAGGTCAGTTTCTCCTTCTGCAACTCAGTGAGCTTGTTAGAAATGATTACTGGCAGTGTACCATTTGCTCCTAAAAATTCATACCTGAGATGTTTTGGCAATGGTTTCAACTCTACCTCTGGATACTTAAGAATATAAGGGATGAGCTTTTCTGATGGCAGCTCCATTGGAATAGATTTCCTGCCCAAAACAGCAGAAGGAAGTTGTTTCAAATGAGCCACTGATTCCTGCAAGTTAGCTGATGATAATTCTGAAGATTGTTCATAGAAAAATGGTTCTAGTAACACATTGTTCAAATGATCTTCAGCTTCAAGTTTCAAAGTTTTATCAACACATGAATAAACTAAATTAATAGTGAAAACTTCATAGTCTTCAGGTGGCTATCTCATAGCTTCATTAATGTTGAATTCCACCTTCTCTCATCAAACACCATTGTCAATGAACCTGTGGAAACATCAATCCTGGTGCTTGCTGTCTTGAGAAAAGGCCTGCCTAGCAAAATAGGCGTTGAGGTCTTGTCTACCTCCATATCCAAAACACAAAACTCAGCAGGAAAAATCAAAGTATCAACCATGACAAGCACATCTTGTACTAGAACGTTAGGAAATGTATTAGATATGTCTGCTAACTGAATAACCACTCTGGTTTCTTGCAATGGCCCTAAGCCTAATAAATCATAAAGTGCAGCAGGCGTAACATTGATTGAAGCTCCTAAGTATAGCATGGCTCTAGCAATTTTTACTTCTCCTATGGTGCAAGGGGTAGTAAAAATACCTGGATCAACACATTTCTTTGGGAGTTACTGCTGCAAAACAGCAAAAACTTGCTAACTCATTGTAATCTTTTTCTCACCCTTAAGCTTCTGTCTCCTCTTAATGGTGCAGAGTTCCTTAAAAAAATTTGCATAACAAGGCACAGTTTTAATCAAGTTTAGCAAAGGAATGTTTACCTCACACTTGCTGAAAGTTTCAAGCATTTCATTGTCCTTTTCTTTTTTGTTTAGATCTTTCATTGCCTCAGGAAAAAGGAGTTGGACCTCTTTGTGTATTGAAAGGTTCTTTGTCTTTCCAGCTGCTGGTCCTTCCATTTTTTTCACAACCCTCAGCTTCGGCTTCAGCAGCATCAACAACATCGGCAACACCTTCTGCAACAAATTCATGTTCTGTTTTTCCAGTTTTTGCTCGAGCAGGTTCTGGGAGAACCACGCCACTTCTCAATGTCATGGCCTTAGCTTGAGCCTTGGGGTTGGTCTCAAGTTGAGAGGGCAACTTCCCTGATTCACGAGACAGCAACTTGTTCATGGATTAAGCAAGTTGGCTCACTTGTTTCTCTAAGTTGCTGCTCCTGAATTTGGAAAAAAAGAGGTGCAACTTTCATCAGCTCAATGTGAAAAATGCATTTCTTCATGGTGATTTGGAAGAAGAGGTGTACATGGAGATTCCTCCGGGATTTGGGACAAGTCAAATTGAGGGTAAGGTTTGCAAACTTGAAAAATCATTATATGGTTTGAAACAATCTCCTCGAGCCTGTTTTGACAGGTTATGGAAGGCCATGATTGGCATGGGCTAATCAGCAAGCCATTGCCAACCATACTGTATTATTCACACATGGTGGGAGTCATACCACAGTGCTAGCAGTATATGTGGAGGATATGATCATTACCGGTTATGATGAGAGAGATTGCAAAATTGAAGGTGAGACTTGGCAAGGAGTTTGAGGTAAAGGATTTGAGCCAGCTTAAGTATTTCCTTGGGATTGAAATAACTCGTGGGCCCAAGGGAATTATTCTATTTCAGCAAAAATATGTTCTAGTTTTGCTCCAGAAGACAGGTATGTTGGATTGCAAACCCAAAAAAATGCCGATTGACCAGAGGCTGAAGTTAAGTGCAGAAGCAGAAGTAGGTGAGCCAGTTGATAGAGAGCAGTATCAAATATTGTTAGGTAGACTTATATACCTGAATCATACTCTACTTGATATATCATTTGTTGTGAGTATGGTTAGTAGGTATATGCATGACCCTAGAAAGGGCCACTTGGATGCAGTGCACTAGATATTGAGATACTTGAAAAGTGCACGGGGAAAAGGGTTGATCTTCAGAAAGAATAGACATCTGAATATTGAAGGATATTGCGACTCGGACTGGGCTAGCTGTGCTGATAATATAAAGTATATGTCTGGTTATTGCATGTATGTAGGAGGCAATCTAGTATCTTGGCAGAGTAAGAAACAGACAGTAGTGGCTCGTTCTACGGCTGAGGCGGAATACAGATCCATGTCCTTGAGTGTTGCTGAGATGATTTGGTTGAGATCCGTACTTATGGAACTCAAGATGGATCCAAATCCAAAATTAAAGTTGTGGTGTGACAACAAAGCAGATATAAACATTGTCAACAACCCAGTACAACATGATAGAACCAAGCATGTGGAGATTGATAGGTTCTTTATCAAAGAAAAATTAAATAGCAGGTTGTTGGAACTAAGTCACATAGTCACCAAAGAACAAGTTGCTGACGTATTGACTAAGGGTCTTAGTTCCCTAGATCTTGAAAGACTATATAGCAATATGGGCTTAGTTGATATATTTCGCCCATCTTGAGGGGGAGTGTTGAAGAATTATTGTGGGCCATCTCTCATTTATTGAATGAGGAAAAGGCACACGAGATGAAGAAAAGGCAGCACGCTCACGCTATTGATTCACGACAAACAAGTAGCAGACTTTCATTTAATACAATGAAAGTGAGCGTCTAATCATGTCGGATGGTTTCCATTCGTAGTACTATAAATAGATTTTGTAATGAGAAGGAAAATGTATGAGTTGATTCAATATCAGAAGTTTTAGTACAAGAAATTCTCTCGTTTTTCCCATTTCTCATTTTACAATGGTGATGATAAAAACATACAGTAAGCATAGCATTTAACTATTACTGTGATTGCAATATAGCAGTGTCGTAAGATCCGTAGCTGTTTATGTCATCTACTCTCTTCCATGAATGATTTTTTTCTAGCAAGCTTCACACATCAATTGTACTTCCATTCCCTTTAAAATCTATGACATAGAAAATTCACTTACTGCTTATCTGACGTTATGAGGGAATCCATCAAGTAAAAATCCGGATTCTCACCTGGCTTCTCCGGTCTGAAGTCGCTTGGACAACAAATTTATGATTATCTCATCAGATACCAATTTACCCTGGTTCACAATTTCTGCAAGCTGTAACAGACAACAGATAATCATTAAGCAATGCCAGTACATGTAAGATATCATTTGCTTAAAAGTGCTCAAAACTCACACAAAAATAAAGGTTAAGAAACGAAGTCGAGAAATAAAGAAGGATGGTTAGAAAGATTACAGACCAAAATGATGGACGGTTAAAACACTGCAACCCGGACAACCCACCAAACAGATGGAGCAGACCAACCATAAAACGGCCCCTCGTGAAAGTTGTTATGCTAGTCAGAGAAGTAAGAAAAAGAAAAAGAAAACGAAGAATTCTAAGAAATAATCATTGGCAATCAACACAATCTATCCGTTTTCTCCAAACTCACAGAATAATTGCTCCTTGATTGCTATAAGATTTCCATTACTTCACCAGGCTCGGCGACAGGTTAACTTACTCGACTTAACTAGAAATAGATCATGCTTAACTGCTCATAACAACTCTCATGCCATTTCGGCATTAAATCCCTGTATTTTCCGTTTTTAACAAATATGTATTCATCATCGTCGTTCACTAGTGATGACATCATAGTATAATTTCAAAATTTCAACCCTGTTATGATTACCACATGCGTTCGAGATCTATAATAAGCATTCTTATTGGTTTGCGGTGGGTGTGGTCATGTTTAACTTCTTCGTTGGGTATACGCATACTTCAAATTCCCTACGAAATGCCTATTGCACCAGCAATTCATGTAAGTTGATCACCAAAATCACCACCGAATTTACAAATCCAAACTATTACCATGCAAACGATACATACTTGTTTCGACAGAGTACCAGATGAAGACAGCTCTACGCGAACGAGATCGTCGATGGCAATGTGTGGGGCGCCAAGGAGGACCGATGGTCTACTCGCGTAGGTCCCCTTTCCCACTCCAGGGCATCCAAGAAACACCCACTGGATATTCCTCTGCATCGGATCCACGCCGCGAGAGGACCGCCGCGGAGCCACTAGTTCAATGACAGCCGCAGTGCATAGAGACTTCCAGATGGAAGAAACGACGACTGATGATAAGGAAGAAGATCTCAAGAGGCGAGCGAGGGGGAAAGTTTCAACGAGGGAATTTAGGGAAGGGGAAGCCGCGGTAAGAGAAGGCAAAGTCTAGCTTCACAGCCATGCTTTTTAAGTCACGATGTATAAATTTCTTCTAGGCTTTGCGTCAATGGCGAAGGGAGGGGTAGGCCTAGCCCTAGCCCTGCCAGCCCCCTCCCCACGCCACTCCACTCTCACCCGCCCTCAAATGTAATTTTTTTATTATCTAAAAAATAAAAAATTATATAAAGTTTTTTTTTAAAAAATACTAAAGTGCTTTAATTTGAGGAAAGTTATATTTTTCATTACTGGTACAGGATAATTTAATCAAATAATTTATGTTTATGAGTTTCTCAATGATTAAACAATTTTATATCCTTTTTGTTTTTTTTATGGAGTTTTTTTTTTATGTTTTGGCTGGCTGACGAAGTCATTGTAATCATAAATCATAACAGAAAATAAGTTTTGAAACCATAACAGAAAATACTATTGCCCCCTCCCAAAAAAATATTTTTTCCCATAAATATTTATTTAATGCAACACCAAAAAAAATGAACCCCCTAAATTTTTTTTTCCTAAATTCAGCCTTGTTTGCGTTGAAGAGTGCGAGGCCGTGGGATCTTTTCCTAGATTCTCGAGTTGATTCGGAATAGGAGGACGTGGTGTTCCTGGGGGGCCATTTTGCCATAGCCTTTTGATTCCTTTTCACTGTAATCTTTCTAATGTCGAAAAAGCATAATCTGAAGCTCAATGAAAGACATTTGCAACTGAAAGTTACAATTACACACGGCGATGATCCATCCATTCATTCATTCCCTCACCATGAGAAGGAATTAAGACCTTGGAGACCTTCACCACCTTAAATGTTAAATCTAACACCAGGAATATCTCCAACGGCATGGCATGACCCTTGCTTGCATCCAAATCCAGTAATCAACACTTCATCCTGCAAAGGGAAAACGGAAGGACAAGTCTGTTGTTAGCAAGAACGCATTACAAGAAAGAAAGGCCGCTCGGGTAAAAGTCACACGTTTTCTTCAATGGGCACAAAAGCAGCAATCTTCTTGCCATTCTTGATGAGTTGCATCCTAGCACATTAACGAATGGCAGAGTTTGGCTGCTTAGCTTCAATGCCTCTGCAGAGGTTCAGATCCCAAGGCGGCCAACAAGTACACACAAACTACTTAACCAACAACACAAGGTGTAGCTTAATCTCACATTTTCTCAAGAACAATGCCTTTTGCGTGTGATGAGACAGCAAATGGTTTCTTCCATTCATGGCCAAGGTGAGATTTCTTGAACGCTTTGTCAGCCCATCTTTGCCTCCTTCGGTGGGATTTGAGCTTGCACACAGCTCCCATACCACGAGTTTTCTGGCAGGGTTTTCTAATATAGAATTTATTGATAATAGAATTGGGAACAACATCTACACTTAAATGATTTGGAAACTAAAGCATCGACTTCGTCTCTGTATCTAACCATTGATACACATTTTGAGCTAAACAGATTAACAAAAATGGCAACACAGTTGACTTGAACGCATGTTTTAGCTGCATTATCTGCTCCTAAATTAACTAAATAACACAGTCTTTTGCTAAGTTCGCAAGAAAAGAAACAACAATATTTCTGCTCCTACATTCCTTTGATAACAGGAGCTGCTGGAGAGAATAAGGATTCAACAGTCTGAATACAGGCAAATCGAACAAGCAAGTTGAACAGATCGACAAACAATTGGCGAAAATTTTCACATAATAAAGATAAATTTATGGTATGAGAAATGAGAGGCTTTGGTTCCGCTCGATTTCTGCAGAACTAATCTAATTCCAAATTCCAACAGCAAACAAGATAGCTACAAGTATAATTAGAAATCAAATAGCTCTAACTAAACTAGAAGAAGATGAAATATACCCCACTTTTACTCTAATACCGATCAAACTAGAAGAAGATGAAACCAGTACAAGACTGAGCGCATACGTGTCCGCCGGTACAGATTTAAGAAAATTGGTTAAACGACTCCTTACTTTTTTTTTTTTTTTTTGATAAGTAATACCAGACCACAAATCGGGGTATCCATTGGGCTTTCTGGGCCCGCAGACTCCCCTCAGATAACAGCGAAACTCCCCACACCACGATGGGAGCTCGAACCCTCGACCTCTGGGCACGCCCTGAGGACCGAAGGCCACTCGCTTTGCCGTTAGGCTAACGAGACCCGTTGACTCCTTACTGCACAGGCATGTCAAGTATCATTGTTCTGATGGTCTAGTCTTTCTTCGCAGCCAATGGTTCAATGATTCCTTGGTCACCTTTAGCCTTTGTAGCATTATAGGTCTTCTAGTAGCACATTTTGTTGCTTGTGGTAAGCCAGTTCTTTCTATTGATTCTTCCAATTTTAGGCTTGAAGTTTTGGGGATCACCTTATCTCTCCTAAAGGCAGTTACAGCACCA
>JAOWBN010176862.1:0-17707 GCA_028565015.1 Pinguicula moranensis
CATTTTTTTCAAAAAAAGTTATTATAATCCAATTATAAGCATAAGAGGGTCTGCGCAAAACACCCCATTAGTCATGTGGGGTTATCCAAGAAACAAGTTGGGCTCGACCCTTTTGGTTTGAAACTCATTCTTGGTGTGTAAGTGTCTTGGACCCATCAATTCATGGCCCACCTTGAATTTGTTCATCCTAACTCGAGTTATACGTTCAATTAGAAGCTCCAAAGGGTCCTCTCCTCGGAACGTTGCCTCGGCCCTAAGTGGTGCAACTCGGATCACATCAGCTATGATCTGTACCATAACTTACTTGTCATATGCAATATCCCTACGTACCATATTTATGGATAATCCATGGCATGAAGATTGGACAACATTAAACTGGACAATGAGATACATTGAAGGAACCATTGAAACTGGCTTATCCTATACTAACAGAGCTACTAACTTTGAGCTTATAAGCTTTATTGATTCTTACTTTCTAGGAGACAAGGATTCAAGAAAATCAACCACAACATACTTCTTTACTCTTGGAGAAAAATGTCTGAGCTGGAAGGTTCAACTATAGCCCGTGATAACTCACCTCAACTGAGGCATAGTACATTGATACAACTGATGTAGTGAAGGAAGGGATATGGCTACCAGAGTTGGTGAAAGATGAGATCTCAAATAGCTGCACAACCATCTTCACTAATAGCCAATCAACTCTACACATCAGCAAGAATTTGATGTACCATGAGAGGACTTAGCACATTGATGTGCACTATAATTTCATTAGCGATAAAGTGACTGAGCCAGTGGAGAAGATGAAAACTGAGGATAATCTGGCGGATATGGGAAGAAAGATAGTACTTGCAGCGATATTCCAGCATTGTCTAAATCTTCTCAATATCATATGAGATGCAGGGGAACAACGTGGACAATGACGTCGGAAGAGCAAAACACAATATATGAAGGATGATGACTTCAAGATGGAGTTTGTTAGTGTGAAGTCAACCTGATGATCGAAGTATATCAGAGCCGAATAACTGGCAGTCAGATCAACGAACCAAGCTGGTTGGATACTAGTCAAGCAGTTACTTGACTTATGTTGAGAAGCGGTTCACGTGCTAGACAACAGAGTCGGAAGATCATAAGAGAAATCCCTCTTCGACTTTAACTTCTTCAGAATTCTCCAGAATTAGGTCTTATTATTCAGTTTTAGTTATCTGCTAGATTCTTGTAACAATTCATATATATAGAGTTGGTTTTTTCTCTGTTGAGATCTGGGTTGCGTTTCTTGGAGGATTGATTGTACAGTACAGTTTGTCCGATGCTTTTTTTTTCAAGAGGAGATATACAATGCATGGTTCGCTCTTCCTTCTCGAGCTTAGCTTACGAATGTGGATGTGGGTCATATATTTAAATAGGAATAATGAACTATGGGCCTTAAATTAGTGTTCATTTACATTTCATGTTTGATATTCGGGAGGTTGTGTGATTTGAGATTTTTAATCGCCGATCTATAATCCTAAGAGTATGTAAATGATACATTGAGAAAGAAGAGAAAAGAGAAAAAGAAACTTATGGCATTTGGATTTTTTTATCCTCGAAGTTCAAGGTAATTGGTTGGCATGGTATCCGAGTCAAGTTGCACTAAGCATTTGCCAGTGCCCATTCTTAATTTGAATTATGTTATGGAATGAATGCCACAAACGAAGCGGATGCAAATAGAACACTTATTTTGAATAGTGTACACTTTGACAAACTTGTATGTTAACGTGATATGATGGGTGAATAGTCATTTGTGTATATATATATGCGCAGGGAGAATGGACAATTTCAATGAAAAAAGAACGAGAGAAGAGGAAAAGAAATAAGAAAATAAAACTTTAATGTTCTTTGGATATTCATTTTCCCATACGTTCAATATTTCTAGCTTTGTGTACACACTTTATTAATTAATTCATAACACGTTATCCTACTGGGCTACTGGCATTATTGCTGAGGTAAAGTTAATTAATTATTATTACAATATCTAATCTTTATAAACTTGAGTTTGTAGCTTTGGACATAATCGGAAAAAATTAATTATCATTGATCTTGTTACGAAAATCCATCTAGATGCTATGGGTATCGGAGACATCATAAAAGATGCAAATAAAGCATCTCAACAAGATAAGGCGAAAGCCATGATTTTTATTTATCACCATATTGATGAGGGGCTCAAAGGAGAATACCTCACTATAAAAGATCTTGCAAATCTTTGAAAAAATCTCAACAGAGATATGATCACCAGAAAATTGTGATACTTCCAAAAGCTCGTTATGATTGGTTGCATTTACGCTTACAAGATTTTAAATTTATAAGCCAATACAATTCTACCATGTTCAAAATCAGTTCTTAAATAAAGTTATGTGATGAAAAGATTACCGATGAGGACATGCTAAAGAAAACATTCTCTACTTTTTATGCCACTAATATGCTCCTGCAACAACAATACCGTGAAAAGGGTTTTAAGAATTACTACAAACTAATTTTGTGTCTTCGTGTGGCTGAACAAAATAACGAGTTGCTAATGAAAAATCATCAATAACGTCCCAGTGGTTCTGTTCCATTCCCAAAAGTGAAAGCGAATACATTTAACCAAGGCCCCCGTGGTCGTGGTCGTGGTCATGAAAATCGAGGATGTCATCCTTATTTTCGTCGCAATAATCCCAATAATACAAATAACCACCAGAAGTGGGAGAAAAATAAAAATCTGCAAGGTCGTAACAAAGAATCTCATGTCAACAAGAATGTAGAAAATGTTTGCCATCAATGTGGGATGAACAATCATTGTCTCGTACCTACCGTAAGCTAATGCACCTTGTAGAACTTTATTAAGCTTCAAAAGCTAAAGGAAAGAATGCAGAGACAAACTTTATCCAAAATTCAATGTAGAATGTATAAATGAATTTTGTTCAAGATGATTTTTTCCATGAAAAATTTGATGTAGCATATTTAGATGTTGCCGATTTCCTTGCCCACCCTAATCCTATGAATAGTGGCAAAAATATCTAAATTTTTTTGGTATTTTATTTAGTTCTAAGTCTTATACTTTATTATGTAATCACTACTTTATTATAAGTTTGATTTCGTTTATTTCTTACTGTTACTTATTTATTGAAGATAAACATGGATTCATCCAAATCAAATGAGGAAGATGCATGTCTCGCAGACAATGCACAACACACAACATACTCAACAATAATTAAGTTGTTAATTGTGTAATTGGATGTTGGAATTACATGATTAAGTGATTAATTGTAGTTACATTCGAAAATCCGAATTGTGTCAAGAACCCTAGGTTTGAAAATTTTGATTTAAGTTAGATTAGTTCAATGGATAGTTTAATTATGTAATTAGAAGTGTGAATTACATGATTAGAGGATTAATTGATGTTGAAATCAATAAATTCGAAAATTCAAGAATCTTGGATTTAGGGGTTTTCGGGTTTTGTTTAATTTGATTCAATTTGGGAGTTGAATTATGCAATTGAATATGTGAATGGAGTGTTTATGTGTTCAATTGCATGTTTGATTAAGTAATTTGAAAAATTCCAAATGTGTGATTTATAATTTTCGGGTCTTGATCCAATTGGGTTCAATTAGTAATTGATTAGTTCAATTAAAGTTATGGGATTGCTTAATTAGATGGATTTTTTTTTGTTTTTTTTTTGGAAAAGCCGAATTTTTTATATAATAGCATAATTTACATAGTACATAGTACAATGGAAACAAGCTTCCGTCTAGACAGCATTTCTGAGTTGTCTGCACAGTGGCCATACATTTATACCTAGGCGAACTCCTTACAAGAATTAGTGATCCGTAAGGCTAGCCTCGTTTTAGTAGACCCCTGATGAAGTAGCCACTGTAAAAGTGAGCATCATTTACATGAATCTTCCAATCATCTTCATGTTTCCATGCTATGGCACGGTTCTCATTATTGGTGCATGATACTACTTCCACAATTTATCTTGCTTCCATAGGATCGAGGTCATGATAGGTAACATGATTGAATGTAACACTGTCAGAGACTTGTGGCTCCTGTACCTAACTTGTACCGAATTGAAGATAAGTGTAGTGAGGTATGTTCAGAAGGATATGGAGAGAAAAGAAGAGAATACCCCCTTCTTGGCCTAAGTTCGGCCAGTGTGGTGTCTGGTCATCGCAGGCTCCGTTATTTCTTAGGTTATAGATTCTCTATGAGAAGCCTAACCTGTACCAAATTGAGATATAGTGAAATATGAGAGCAAAGTGCATATTCAGAGGTAGATAAAGAGGTGCTTCCTGTTACTCGTGCTGAAGGATTGAGGATGCTCAGGCAAGCTTCTGCTTACCATACTGGATCTATCAGTAATCAGTTGCTGCTTCAAATGTTACTTTCATAGCAGGAGCTTCCTGTCCTAGGATGGATTGAAGTACACCATAAGACCCATAGAGCCAGCCACAGTTCTTTAGAGTTCCACTGACATGATACTACTTTGACTGATGGCCTTCCTCATGAAATAGGATGATCCCCCTGCAAGTATCACCCAACCTGGTCACATAAGAAAAGGCTGTAAAACAATATGGGAACAATAAGTGATGAAGAAATCAGGAAGTAATGCAAGTCTGTGGGGAAAGCAGCCAATCTGTGAAACAATATGGAAACACAGTGGTATTTCTCCTAGCTCTTATCCACATCCACGATTGTATCTGTATAGCATGCAACAGGAGTTGATTGTGAGGAATAATTGATAAGAAATGAGCTTTGTTTCTGGCATTCCACATAGTCCATACCATAGTCATCCCAATAGTATTCCAGGATGGAGTATGCAAATTTGTTGGGAACAGATTTTTTACATATGAACTTTATATTATATATGAAATTTACCGTCATTGATTTTAATTTTTATTAACTTTGAAGTTAGAAAGCAAATTTTTTCACAGTTTCGCATAGTTTTTCACGAGAAAGGTTTGAATGAGTGAATCTAACACTAAATCCATAACTCTTTAAAATTCATTTATTGTGCTGGTTGGAGAGGATCATAAATAATATACGAATTCACATAAAACAATACCTACTGCAATTTTTGAAAATTTGGTCAAAGGGATCGTATTGAGGAAACTCAAAGATATGTCCAACAGGGGGATGATAATATAATATACTTTTTTTCCTTCACTAAGATTTTTTTCTAGCAAGATTTTAACGAGGCATGATATGATGGACATTCAATGGGGAGTGTTATGGAACGAAGGCCACAACGATTTTGGCAACGGATGCAAATAAAACATTTATTTCAAATAGTGTTGAATAGTACATATTTTGAAAAAACTTGTATGTTAACGTGATATGATGAGTGAATGGTTATCTATCTATCTATCTATCTATCTATATATATATATTATATATATATATTGCGCAGGGAGAATGGACAATTTCAATGAAAAGAGAACGAGAGAATAAATCTTTGATGTTTTTTTTGAGATTCATTTGCGCATACGTACAATATTTTTTATTTTATTCACACAATTTGTTAATTAATTCATAACACATTAGAATTTATTTATTTTTTTCACAACAAATATATTGTTTAATTTTTTTCAAGTGCCCTTTTACAAATTTCACCAAAAAAATAAAAGTCATGCTCTTTAGCACCCAAAAAAGATTGGGCCCAAGGTGCAACTTTCCATGCTAGCTTGAACGTAAGTTTTATACTCAAGTCGGATGGGCAGCCTCTCATTCGTTTTCCTTTCTTAATTTAACTGACTCTATTTTGTAAAAGAAGATTTACAAGCCCAATTTGCTATATTAAAAAACAAATTCGATTCATTGATTTAAAATCTTTGATATGCTTTATAAAATATTTGAATGGAATGAAAAAGGGTCAAATCATGATTTTTTTTGTGGACCTATCTCCGCCGAATAATATTCTACCATCCTAATTGATAGTTTTTTGGTTAAAGTCGCGATAGGATGGGATGGCTATCTTCGGGTAGAATTTCTTATGTGATGATCCAAAATGCTTATTTCATAAATGTAAAACCAAGTTCTCATTTAATTACTTTCCATTTATAAATAGTTTCATACCGTAGTCAAAATGAAAATTAAATAGCAGATTTCGCCAAATAAAAACATTATTGAAAGTCAAATGCAAATCATCCCCTGGTCTACTACTAATTAACTGCCCTTCAATTGGCAACACCCAAAGTCAAATGCAAATCATCCCCTGGTCTACTACTAATTAATTAACCGCAGTGGCAGTAGTACCTGCTGTCCTACCATACCCCTTCCAATTAAAACGTTGACGAATCTCAATGCTAACGAGCATTGCCCTTATCCCCATTTCATTTCCTTCTCCAATTCCTGATCCGCACAACAAACCGTAGCGAAATGGGCGCCGATGGACAAATGCACGGGATGGTCCCTCCGCCGATGACGAACGGAACGATGGGGATTGGCGGTGGCGGCCAACACATGATGATGCACATGACCTTCTTCTGGGGGAAAAACATAGAAATTCTGTTCAGCGGGTGGCCGGGATACGATAATATCGGGATGTATATCTTGGCCCTGATTGTGGTCTTTGTTCTAGCCTTTGGCGTCGAGTGGATGTCCTACAGCGTCTTACGCCTCAACTACGACGGCGGAGGGAAGCTACGGACGGTTTTGTACGGCTTGAGGGTAGGGATTGCCTATCTCATTATGCTCGCCGTTATGACGTTCAACACCGGCGTGTTCCTGGTGGCGATTCTGGGGCATTGCACTGGATTTTATTTGTTTGGCGGTGTCGCCGCCGCCGTGGCGGCGGATTCCGGGAAGGAATCCGATGTTCAGTCGATGAATTCAGTGTGAGTCTGATTTTGTGTGAGTTAATTTAATTTGTCCAGGAATATGTGGTTTTGTTGTATTTTATACGGTGGATTGGATGGGTATTAATAAAAAGTTTGTTTATCATATATGAATATTAGTTAATTTTTTATGAACTTTACTTTCATTTCGAAGTTTCATGTACGTACAATTAATGTTTAATAAGAATGTGTATATAATGATTATCTACTCTATAGGGATCAAATTGGAATGGGCTAAAAAGCTTACAAGAAAATGTATATTGTTGTAAACTTAAAAATATGTGAGTGAAAAAATAAGAGGTTAAACTCTTGTTAAAAGACTGAATATTCTTTCTATTAGATTTCTTGTGAGTTATAAAAGTCATAAAGTTGAAACGCTCACAATTAATATACATTTATATTCAATTATTTGTATTTACAACACTCCCCCATGATTGACCGATTTACAAGGATACATTCTTTTGTAATCTCCTTGAGTGAGGATGTTTTATGGTCCTCATTGAATTTTTTCTGAATTAAAGAGTATGCCAAAGTTGCATTGTTAAAATCTTACTAGAAAGAACTTTGTGGAAAAAAAAAATTATAAGCGAAGAAAAAGAATACAACTGTGCATTGTTTATTTCCTTCAAAAGTATGTTTCAAACATTTTTGAGACGTCCTGTACCAATACCATATACAATTTGTTGAAATAAAGTTTTAGGTAAAAACTTTGTAAATAAATTTGTTAAATTGTTTATTGATCTGTTTGATATCAATTTCTCAATTAATCTGCAATTCATGTGTGTAGAAGAACTTCGGGGATATATACTGTAGGATCATAAGCTCTGATTTCTAAAATTTCTGGAAACTTTCAAATCCGGAACCACATGAAATCGAGCTAAACAACATGTTTAATTCGTGCAATAAAGATGAGGGAAGCCTCACTTACCTCAATTCGGCGATTGGGTAAAGAACCCGGCGGAAATCTTTGAACATGAACAAAAACCGCCGGACACGGTCTAGCAGCCGCTTCAGTCACGCCGGGGAGTGCTCCGGATAGAGGCTTTCTCCTTGGAAGCTCCGTGTACACATCACACGGTTCGGTTTTTGCTCAAGTTCGAGATTTTCCGCCGGGTTCTTCACCAAATCGCCGTAATTGAGGTAAGTGTGGCTTCCCTCATCTTTATTACACGAATTAAACAAGTTTTTGGCTTCGATTTCATGTTTGGTTCGGATTTGAAAGTTTCCGAAAATTTCAAAATCAAGCTATTTGATCCTTCATCGGGCAGATCTACACTCAAGGTGAGACGGAATTGAAGAAATTTTGTTAAAAACTATAAAACCCTAATTCTGTCAGGGTTTGGTGAGCGATTCTCAAACTTTTTCGAATCTTGACATATAGATTTGTGATTTATCCGTTGTATTATTATAGAACTGTGATTAGATTTTGTATTTGCTTGCTGAAAAGTTACAGTTTTTCGAACGTGCGCAGCTTGTCGCTACTTTGTGTTACATTTGAGGCTTGCCGCCTCTGTTTGATGTGGTTCTTACAAACTCTCTCTTCACAAACTGATTAATTCTCTGTGCTAGATTGTTTATTGGGTAAATATATGTCTACGAGAATTGAAATCAATATGCTTGATGGGATTGGTGATTTTAATAGCTGGTGTAAGAAAATGAAAGCAATTCTATCGCATAATAAATTACATCATGATTTACAAAGGATATGACTAAATGGACAGAAGATGCTAAGAAACGAGTAGATGAAATCAATGAGGAGACCTATAATTTAATTATTTTAAGCTTGTTTGACTCTGTGTTAAGAAGGTAGATGGAGAGGAAAATCTCTTAAGTGTATGGAATAAAATAAACAGTTTGTATGCTTCTAAATCTGCTTCCAACTTGATCTTTGTGAAAAGTTCCATGTTTTATTGTAAAATGGAATCTTCAAAATTTATAGATGAGAACTTAGATGAGTTTTTTTAACTTCATTAAATTCTTATGGGTATTGACCATGAACTAGATGAGGATAGTTTAGCTATGATTTTAATAAATTTCTTAACAAAAGATTATTCAATGATTAAAAATGCACTACAATATTTTGGGATAGTTCCTAAGTTTGAAATTATCATGTCAAGTCTTAAAGCTAGAGAACTTGAGTTAAAGAATAATAGGAAAAACTCAAGTGCTTGTTCGTGAATAATAAGACAGAATCATCTAGTAGTAAACAAAAATAAGAATCCTAAGAAGAAGAAGAAAGAAAACAATAATAGGAACAACAAGGTAAAAAAAAAAGAAAACTATAGTGTCATTTGTGTCAGAAGGCTGGACATATTAGAAGGAATTGTTATAGTTGACTTAAAAAACAATCTAAAAAACACGAGTCAAATGTGGTTGCCTCTGGCAATCATGATGATGGTGGTGATGTGTTAATTGTTTTTTATTATCTTGCTGAAGTTCTTACTGTTTCTCAAGATCCTACTTGTTCTGAATGGATTTTAGACTCAGGATGCACATTTCACATGAGTCCACACAAGCACTAGTTTACAAACTTAATTGAGTCAAAGTCAGGAGTAGTGTACATGGAAAATCACAATAAATGTTCTGTTTAATGGCACGGGGATGATAGATCTGACAATGTTTGATGGTAGGAATGTATGATTAACTAATATGAGGTATATTTTAGATTTAAAAAGAAACTTGATTTCTTTGGGTGCCTTATAGAAAATGGGATGCTCTTTCTATGCTAAACATGGTTTACTTAACGTTTTCAAGAATAAGAAGGTTGTATTAACTGCAAAGAGACAAAACGCATTATATTTTTTAGAAGGTAAACATCAGGAGCCTGTTAAAAATTCTGCTCTAGTGACTTCTTCTTCTAAAAATACTAAACTGTGGCCTAAACTGTGGCATTTACGTTTAGGGCGCATGAGTCAAAAGGGTTTATCTGTTTTGCATTCCCAAGGGTATCTAGGAAAAGATGTGATTTCTAAACTTGACTTTTGTGAATGCTGTGTGCTAGGGAAATAGCATAGGCTGCAGTTTCCCAAGGGTATGCACTTGTCTAAAAATGTGTTTGAATACTTGCAAGCAGACTTGTGGGGGCTAAAAGCTATTCCTACACATAGTGGGAATAAGTACTTCCTTCGTCTGGTTAATGACTTTAGTAGAAAGATTTGGGTATTCTTACTGCAAACTAAGGATCAAGCCTTTATTAAGTTTAAGGAGTGGAAAATGTTAGTTGAGAATGAAACAAAAGAGAAAGTGAAGTTTATTAGGACTGATAATGGGTTAGAATTCTGTAACTCATTGTTTGATAACTTGTGCATTGAACATGGGATCACTAGGCACAAGATTGCTAAGCATACTCCACAGCAAAATGGAGTAGCGGAAAGAATGAACATAACTCTATTAATTAAAGTTAGATGCCTGCTTGTGACCTGTAAAGAACCAATTTTGGGGTGAATCTTTATACACCGCTTCCTATTTGATCAATAGGAGTACATAAACAGTGCTATATTTTAAATGCCCTAAAGTTGTCTGGTCTGGGAGAGCCCTGAATCTATTTCACTTGAGGGTATTTGGCTGTACAGCGTATGCACACAATAAATCTGGAAAGTTGAATCCTAGATCTCTTAAGTGTATTTTTCTTGGTTATTAAGAAGGAACAAAGGGATATACACCGCTTCCTATTTTTCTTGGTTTGAAAATTATTGTTTGCAGAGATGTGATCTCCAATGAATCAAATTTTCTTATTTAACTAACAATGTTGTAGAGACTTCAAGTGAGGCAGGGGTAAGGAAAGCTCCCATTGAGGTGGAGCTGGATAAAATTCATCTGTCTGAAGATGCTGAAAATTCTGAAGAATCATCTGAAGAAATTTAGAATCCTCTAGTGCATGATCAGACTGATAAAGATAACTTCGATCCCTTAAATTCTTATAGTATTACTTTGTTTGAACAGGGGCAGGAAAGAGATTAGAACTCCTGCCAGATATGCAAATTTTGCAGAACTGATTGATTTTGCTTTCACTGTATCTGAGCAAATTGGATCATCAGAACATGAAAACTATGAAGAAGCTATGAGGAGCAAGGAATCTAGGAAGTGGCAAGAAGCCATGAAAGAGGAAATAACCTCACTGAAGAGGAACAATACTCGGGACCTGGTCCCAAGGCGTAAGGACCAAAAACCAGTGGGCTGTAAGTGGATATACAAGATGAAAGAAGGTGTTTTAGTTTCTGATCCATGCACTTTTAAAGCTAAATTAGTAGCAAAGGGATTTTCTCAGAAGAAGATAATAGATTCAATGAAATCTTCTCTCCTGTAGTTAAATATAAAACCATCAGAATTATGCTATCTTTTGTTGTTTGTTTTAACCTAGAACTTAAACAGTTAGATGTTAAAACAACTTTTCTGATTGGTGAACTAAAGGAGAAAATTTATAAGGATCAACCACTTGGATTTGTTGATAAAAAATGGCCTAATCATGTTTGCTTACTCAAGAAGTCTTTATATGGCATAAAACAGGCACCACGTCAGTGGTATAAAGGATTTGACTCATTTATGACTAATTTAGGTTTTAACAGAAACAAATATGATAGTTGTTTGTACTTTCTACGTTCTGAACATTATTATTTATTTCTCTTTCTTTATGTGGACGATATGTTTTTAATTAGTCGATCTAAAGCTGGGATTAACAAGTTGAAACTTAAGTTGTGTTCAAATTTTGAAATGAAAGACTTAGATGAAGTCAAAAAGATTTTAGGAATGAAAATCTTGAGGGATAGAAAGCAGGAGACTTTAAAATTGCATCAAACTAGCTACATGCTTAAGCTCTTTAGGAGATTTGCGTTTGATAATTTAAAACTTGTTTCACCTCCATTGGCTGGCTATTTTAGACTAAGCAAAAGTCAGAGTTCTAAGACTCCAACTGAAATTGTTGAAATGGAGAGTTGGCCTTATGCAAACCTCCTAGAGTCTTTGATGTATGCAAAGGTCAGCACTAGGCCAGACCTTGTATTTGTTGTTTCTCTTCTAAGCAGGTTTATGTCTAAACTTGGTGTTGAACACTGGATTACTCTTAAATGGATAGCCAGATATTTGAAAGGATCATCAAGTTTAGGACTTTTCTATACGAAAAAGAATTCTATTGTTGGTCTTTGTGATAGTGACTTTGCAGGAGACTTGGACGCAAAGAAGTCAACTACAGGTTACAGCTTTCTACTTGGTGGAACTATGTCAGCTGAAAATCTCAGCTTCAGTCTGTGGTTTCCCTATCAACAATAGAAGCAGAATACATCGCCTTGGCATATGCTTTCAAAGAGGCAATATGGCTTCAAGGGATGCTTAAGGAATCAGGTATTTTAAGTTCTGTGACTAAGATTTACTCTGACAGCCAATCTGCCATCTATCATAGCAGGAATCCGGTATTCCACGAAAGAATAAAGCATGTGAACGTGAAGTTCCACTTTATTAGAGATATGATAGCACAAAAGATGATGATGCTGGAGAAAGTTCACACAGAGGACAATGCTGCAGACTGTGGTACAAAGGTGGTCATGCAAGCGAAGTTTCAGCATTGCCTGAAACTTTTAGGGATGAACTAAAGGCCTTGAAGTAGGTGGAGCAAAGAAGGCATGAGCAGTGAAGGTTTGATGCACTTGAAGAAAGTTGAAGCTTGGACTTCAAGGTGGAGAATGTGTGATTGAAGTTACCAATTTGCCCTTCACTTATGGAAAAACAATCTGGACCATTGATTTGAGATTAAATCTATGGCTGTGAGAAGAGGATTGGGTGTTGCCTTAATTCATTGATATAAAAGGCTCAAAGAGGCCTTTGAGGAAAATGAAGAGACTTGTGCAACTTTCTTCAACAAGCAGGTTTCTCTCCTCGGTTGTTCTAGTGTGTATTCTCCTTCTTTAGACATGTAGAGTGTTGATTGTCTCTGCTGGTAATTCTTGTAACAGAAGGTAGAAGTGACTTGTTTTGCGCTAATTTGTTCAGGCCAAGTAGAGTTGTCTTGGCTGTTGGTTGAGCATAGCCTAGGGTTGGATGCGCTTGTACAAACTGCTTCATTGTTTTGTTGATTAATACTAGTGCAACGAGCTGAATCCGCTTTGCCGGAGCTCAACGTAGAGGTAGTCAAACCTGAGATTCCGATGAACCACAGATCTTATATCCGGTTTTATTTACTGCTTTCAGTTTTAATTTTATATTTCCTATTTTGTAATTATTATTGCATACAAAAGGCTATTGAATCTTTATCTGGAATGTAGAAAAAGAAAATATTCCTAACAGTTTGCAATAACAAGGTCTAACTTTTCTTATCAAAAATATTTATTTAAATGCTTATAACTTCACTTTAGTTTTTACTTTTTTTACGTAAAAGGGAAAACGCTTTTCACTAAAAAAGCAAATCCTACTGCCAACAATACCTAATGAGCGTTTGCTTATATTTTTGCTTTTTTTGAAAAAGGACTTTTGCATGGAGAAGTCAAAAATAATTTATAAATTCATTTGCAAACAATGCCTTATGACCTGTTTTGCGCAGGGTTCGTAAAATTATAATTGGCTTATAAGCACATTTTTTCAGAAAATTAGTGTTTTGCGCAGCCAACCTTCTACTACTTGTTCTTATTTTGAGAAGGTAAACCTTATAAAAAATAAGCACCTCAATACATGTTTTATTTTTCTTCTTAAAAATTAGAATGGCATATTTATAATTTTCTCAAACTTTAAAATAAATTTCGTGCCAATATTCGGACCCGGCACGGCGGGCCGCCCGTCTTCTACGGGTCGTGCCCAGGTCGCGAAAACGCGACCCTGCGGCACGGCGGGTCCAAAAAATTTCGGACCCTCCGAGAAGGCCGGCCGGGTTTGAAATATTAACCTACTGTTAATTTTGGTAATATACAATTAATATAGAATTTTAAATAATTATCCTTTAAGTACTTGCGCAAAACACCTCTCCTTCTAAAAATAAGAACAAGTAGTAGAAGAAGGTCTGCGTAACACAGGGAGTTAGTAGTTTTCAGTTATTGCATTCTTGAAAAACAAAAATATTAACTAAGCCTTTATCTTAAAAGATGTTTGATCTTCAAAGATGTTTGTGCTAAAATTTTAGCTTACAAATTAACAGTTCGTGGAAGGTTTAAGGTTTTGTGTTTAGTCTATTTATGTAAAATCTTAATATTTTAGGGGTGTCCAACGGTCTTAGCAGGAGCGATAAGCCCCTCACCGTTAAGTTAACGGATTTGAAAAATTCATCCGCTTCTGCTAACTGCTATTCCGCTTCCGTTACTACCGCTAAGATAGCGGTAGCGATAGCGAAAATTGCTAATTCTGCTAATAAATAAAAAAATAAAAATGGATCAGCTACCTATAGTATACGATACCTGTAACAGAAAACAGTAAATCAACATTTTTCAACATTTCATTGTCCATTCCACTTGTTGAATATCAACGCAAAATAGTTAGAGTCCAACAACATAATCTTTTCAAGTTTCAACAGCAAGACAAACAAGCAATTCATTGTCCATTCCAGGTCAGGATGAATACCAAATTATAAGCCGTGACATGAGTTCATGTGGAGCCTGATTTAACTCAGCAAAGCTAAAGATGCAAGTTGATGTAAAGTTAAAAAAATGGTACCAGCGGTAGTAGCAGAATCCGCTACTACCGTCCGCTATCGCTTCCGCTAATGTAACAGATTGCATTTCTATCACCGCTTCCTTTTCCGCTATACCGCTTCCGTTAGGCGGTATAACGGTAGCGATAACAGTTTTCCGCTACTTACGCTTTCTGCTGGACAGCCCTAATAATATTTATTTTTGCGGCTTTGGAGTTGAACGCATATCGCTAGTTTCAATTTCAGGTTTCTGCAAAAGGAAAAAAGTCAAAAGCGAAGAGCACTGCTTGGCCTGGACGTAGGTTCAAAATTGAAGCTTTCAGACCCTCCATTCGTATTCATTTCCGGTGGACATGGAAGCAATTGTAAAATGGAAAATACGAAAAACGGGAAAAATTCTTTTTATTGAATCTTTTTCACTATGTTTCTTAGATCCCGTCTGTCGATTTTATAGAGAAGGAAAAACTCTCCCTCTTTAATGCAAACGGCTCTCGCAGACAAGCACAATAAATGAGTATACACAAAGTCTCTAGGCATGATTTCACCATTTATCATATAGTCCAACTATATGAGGGGCCTAGCAGACAAGCATAATAAATGAGGGGCGTGCTTGTCTGCTAGGCGTGCTACTTTACAACACTCCTCCTCAAGATGGACGAAAGAAATCAACTAAGCCAATTTTGTTACAAAAGCTCTCAAGATCTAGGGGACTAAAACCTTTAGTCAACACATCACCAACTTGTTTTTTGGTGACTATGTGACTTAGTTCCAACAACCTGCTTTGTAATTTTTTCTTAATGAAGAGCTTATCAATTTTCACATACTTGATTCTGTCATGTAATTTTGGGTTGTTGGCAATCCTAATAGATGCTTTGCCATCACACCACAACTTTAATTTCGGATCTGGATCCATCCTGAGTTCCACAAGTATTGATCTCAACCAAATCATCCCAGCAACAATCAAGGCCATTGCTCTATATTCTGCCTCAGCTGTAGAACGAGCCAATACTGTCTGTGTCTTACTCTGCCAAGAGACTAGGTTGTCTCCTACAAATATGCAATAACCGGACGTGGACCTTTTGTCATCAGCACAGCTAGCCAGTCTGAATTGCAGTATCCCTCGATATTCAAATATTCATTCTTTCAAAAGATCAACTATTTTCTCGGTGCACTCTTTAAGTATCTCAATATCTGGTGTACGACATCTAGGTGACCTTTTCTAGGGTCATGCATATACCTACTAACAATACTCATAGCAAATGATATATCAGGTCGAGTATGATTCATGTATATAAGTCGACCTACAAACCTTTGATATGACTCCCTATCAACTGACTTACCTGCTTCTGCACTCAACTTCAGCCTCTGGTCGATCAGCATTTTTGCAGTCTTACAACCCAACATACCTGCCTCCTTGAGAAAATCTATAACATATTTTCGCTGGGATAGAACAATTCCCTTGGGCCCACGAGCTATCTCAACCCCAAGAAAATACTTCAACTGGCCCAAATCATTTACCTCAAACTCCTTGCCCAGTCTCACCTTCAATTTTGCAATCTCGCTCTTATCATCACCAGTAATGATCATGTCATCCACATATACTGCGAGCATCGTGATATGACTCCCATCATGCATGAAGAATACAGTATGGTCGACATTGGTTTGCTGATAACTCATGCCAATCATAGCCTTCCGGAACCTGTCAAACCAGGCTCGAGGAGATTGTAAACAAAAATACAATGATTCTACTTCTCCTTTTAATTTTGTATTTTTTTAATGTTTGGTAAACTATGAAAAAATTAAAAAGTTATTGAAATAATCTTTGCAATAAAAATTTATAAGTTGATTAAATAGTATTTGTAGTTAAATTTGGTAAAATAACTTTAATTTATTTACGAAATTGCCATTAAAAGTAGAAGTAGAAAAAAAAAGTAACCTCCTACCTACTTCTGAAAAAAAAAGAGTTTTGACTCGAAAAAAAAGGAGAAATGAGAAGAGAGGTGAAGTTTTAAAACACTATTTTTTAAATAATCTGGAAAAAAAAGGAGAATGAGAAAAATAATCTGAAAAAAGGGTACAAAACAGCCCCTAAGCATGATCTCACTTAATGCATCCTCTGAGTTCGAGTGCTTAAGAATTAGTTGAGGTGCTGCCTTTCTTAATTCCCTTCTCAGTTGCTACCGTGGATCAATCTTGCACGCATACATCATCTGCAGACCTACCACGGTTGCATTGATCTCTTTCTCGACCGTCGTAATCTCTTCAGTAAGCACATAGCGAATGGACGGTGATGCAGGAGGATCTGCAAGATTAAGAAGTAATAGGGATATGCTTTTAATTGGGGTTGATTTCAGTATTTTAAGCATATATTTAGCTGCAGTAATCATAATCGCGCATAAGACCTCAATTCGGAGATGTCTTTTTGGCACACACGTTTTCTCAAAATAAATAGTCTTCAAATTTTGCTGTTTTTCTTTTCGAATCATTGGTTTTAGTTTTGCTATTTTATAATAAATTGTTTGTTAATTTGGTAAGCCATATAAGCCCGATTTAGGCTGGTTTTTTGATAAATTACTTTTCTTATTTAGAATTTCAATTAGGAATGATTTTTGAAATTTGCTATTTTTGGCAAAATTCGAATATGCGTGAATTTTTGCTATAAAGCCTGGCTTGAGAACTTAGTTTTCGATATAATTGAACCAAGGGCGGACGCAGAATGTTTTTTAGGGGGGTCCAAAAATTATTTTTAGAGGGTTTGAGGGGTTATAGAAAAATTTAAAAGGCATAATTTTTTTTATGAAAGTGATATACATTTTTTGAGAGGCGAAAAAATAATTTATTTGCTCAACAGTTATGAAAAATAATAATTTTACCAATGCTAACAATGATAAAAATAAAAGTGACCTAATTTATTTATACTACTTAATTTGTTTATATAAATAATTTTCAAAATAAATTTACTCTAATAAAATAGATTTATTAAATAGAGATGAAAAAACATAAACAGATTTATAGAATCGAATTCAAAAGAAAACAATGAACCTATATGAAAAAAATATAAACATAAACATAGAAAACAATAATTGAAATAATAAAATTAATTTAAAAGAAAATGCTGAAATAAAAAATCTAATTCAAAAGAAAACACTAAACCTAAATAAAAATTACCAATATTGTCACTGAAATATACCCCAAAAAGTTTAAAATAAAAGTTTAATTTAAAAAACTAAATAAAATAATTAAAATAAAATAG
>JAOWBN010176873.1:0-17705 GCA_028565015.1 Pinguicula moranensis
TTATGGATCATTTGGGTTGATGACTCAAATTGTGAAACTCCATAATTTTATCAAATTCTAAATTAGTCCCTAGTCTTCAAAAGTCATTAGCAAGGGAATAACTAGATGACTAAATCGACTAGCATGTGGATTAATGCATGATCATGTTTCACAAATCATTGATACAAGGCATCTGTTAATCGCTTGAAATATGAGTGTATGAGGTACATGAATATTGAACTTGACTTATTTGACTTGCTGGATGGATTGTGTTTGTGTCACCGGCAATGTCATATAGTATTAATTCAGTTATCTGAGATATTCACAATTCTTGGTGATGAATGTGTATTACATTGAGTTATCAAGCGCCTTTTTGACCGAGGGATTATAAAGGTAAGTTCCCGAATATGCACGATTCATGCTGGAAGGTATGGAATATCAAGATGATATTTTTGTCCATCTCATATTTAAAATGAGATTATTAATATCCCTAGGCCCTTGATGTAGTAATAACTGTTACGCATGCAATTTGTGATTATGAGATTGTCACATTTTAACAATTATATAATGATATATCAAGAAACTAATTAATGGCAAAGGATGACACATTCTTACGCTTGACATTAATTATTAAATATTAAGTGACTAAAGAATTAATACTAAATGGAATTTATAGGATCACGATGTATCTATATTAAATCGGATCATCATTACTGCTAGATATCGCTTATGATGGTACCAATTCAGATATGGATCCAATGAGGTCGCTCTATCAGGTGAACTGAAAACTTAAATAATTAATTATGTAGACATAATTGGCTAATTTCACAGACGATAATTAATTAGGTTTTGGTGGGACCACCCAATACAATTGCTATTTAATTGTAATTGGATTTATTGAGACTAAATCCAAATTATTTGTAATTGGGCTCGAATTATTAAATGGCATTTGTGCCTAAAGCCCAAATGAGATATAAATGTCTCATTTCTATTTCGGTCGAGGAAGAGAGATAGACACGAGACGCATGATTTTCTTCTCATGTTTGCAAACTCGATCGAAACCACCGTGAGAGCATTCCTGAGTGTCGTGGTCACCGAAAACGTGTCGTCGTGGTCTAGCAACCATTTCTATTCACCAAAGAGTGCTCCGAATAGCGAATCTTCTACGATGGAGATTTCCGTGGGCCTTTATACGCGCATGTCTTTGATATTCTGATAGGTTCTTCACGATTTTCGGCCAATCAAGGTAACTATGGCTTACTCTCAGC
Organism: Pinguicula moranensis; assembly: GCA_028565015.1. Taxonomy (NCBI): domain Eukaryota; kingdom Viridiplantae; phylum Streptophyta; class Magnoliopsida; order Lamiales; family Lentibulariaceae; genus Pinguicula; species Pinguicula moranensis. The sequence goes on from JAOWBN010176873.1 coordinate 1,248, forward strand.
TTTTAGAACATGAATTAGATAGTTTTGGGTCTGATTTCATTCGTGGTTTTGAATTTGAAAGTGTTCGGAAAATTTTGAAATTGGCCCACTTGATTCTTCATCTAGGTGTTACCCAACAGGGTATAAAGTTTAGGGTTTTTTCATTCTCACTCCGTGATAAAGCCAGAAGGTGGTTACAATCGTTACCCCCTAGTTTGATTCGCACCTAAAATGATTTCAGGAAGTAGTTTTTGATACAATCCTTTCCACTTTTAGTGACTATTCGAATATGAAGTGAAAGCACATCTTTTAGGCAGCGTGATATGGAATCTCTATATGATGAATGGGAAAGATTAGAGGACAAGGAACTGCCCAAATCATTGTTTACCGCATTGGAGGCGGTTTAGGATTTCTACAAAGGTCTTGAATGTATAATAAGAAGAGGGATCGATGCAGCAACCAATGGCACGTTCATGAATAAAACATACAATGGGGCTTGTACACTTTTGCGAGCTATGGCCCATATTGTTACAAATGGCCAAATTAGAGTGAAAATCAGAAGAAAGTAGTTGAAAAATATGGCGTGGACAAGGTAGATGCATTAGTTTCTGCCATGCAAGCAATGAGCACAAGGTTTGAAATATTTGCGAGTTAACGTATGACTCCAAGGCTGATGGTGGAACAACAACTATCTTCTGAAATCTATGGGGCAACTCATCCTCGAGAGAAATGGTCAGGAAGGAACTTCAATAAATAATGTCCCTATGGAGCAGCTTAATTATGTGGGGAAGAAGAAGAGATATCCCAATAATTTTGAGTCCACCAATTTCAACGCTAGGAAGATTGATCATATCAATTACTAGGTAATAATTAGCATATCCTTAACCCTCCAAACAAGAAACATTCCAGTGTCAACAACAGATGGTGAGACCGCCTCAAGGGCAAGTCCAATGTTCTTCAAATTATGACTGAATCACTCAACTAGCATTAGGCGCTAAGAAGAGTCAACAATTGATGGCACAACTAGTCACAACTTCAAACGGTTTCATGCAGAAAACCAAAGCAAATTTCAAAGATCAAAAGGTAGCCGTGAGAAATCTAGAGGTACAAGTGGGACAACTAGAAAAATAGATAGCGAAAAGACAATAATGGGCCCTTCCAAGCACTACGGAGGTGAATCCAAAGGAACACTGCTAAGCTATATGATGTGATACATATTGCGTGTCCTAAAGGTGCCGAAGCATGCATGGGTGCGGGCGAGAAAAGTAATGGAGATTCTCACAAGCTAAGCAATGAAAGCACTTTACGAGAGTCCGTGGTCAAGCTACCTTCTTTAAATTGGGCGATTGGCCAAGTTACCAGGTCATCGGATAAACAATTTAAAAAGTGACTTGTGTGATCAATAATAAACTCTTGGGCCTTAACCCATCATGGATGCCACAACCTAGTAACTCAATATACCAAAGTCTAGTTTATTGGGCTGAGAGAAGAAAGCCAAAAAGCACATGCAAATGACGGTACAAACGCAACGTGAAGAGCAAAGGGCCATGCAAGTCACGGACAAAGTTAGCAATGTAAAAGCCATGTGAAAACCATGCAAGTCATGGTAATGAATTTTCCGTACGTTTGCAAAGATCAAACAAATATTGAATATGAAAGTGCAAGCACGTAAACATGAAAACATCATGGAAGACCATGCATGATCAAACTGGGTTTCAACATGGTGATGCTTAATTTCATGCATGGTCAAGTTGAAGTATATTGGAGTTCCACATGATCAAGAAAACAATGAATGCATGAAGGTGGAAGCAGCAACCCTGCCATTTTAGAGGAGCCAGGAGTTGAAGCATATGCAAATTGGTTGGAGGTTAATGAAGCACAGAGCAAAATTCATTTCGAAGAATTTGGAGAAAGAATAGAGTCTCAACCATCTATTTTGGAGGTGAAACCATTGCCCACGAATCCAATCCCAAACGGAGAGGCTAAAGAGACTTGGTCCCCTCTTTAAAGTTGGAATTCTGGCTCTTCCAAAGTGGTATCTCATTGATGGCTTGGGCTCCCCCAAAAGGAAGTCTTCTTCGCCTTCCACCTAAGGTGCACAATAAAGGCCCAACAACCACCACCAAAAATGCAAAGTATTTGCAGTATCAAGACATTGATAAGAGTTACGTTTACTACATGAATTGCAAGGGTAAGAATTTTTGGTCTTCTCACCTCGATGTTATTTTCTTACGAGAAAAAGACGATTCTCAACACAACAGTATACAATTTTGCGCATTCCTCAACAAGTTCTATTCTTTTCAACATTTATCATTTGTACACATCTTCTCTTTGTTTCCAGGGACTCTAGTGAGTTATAGACAGAGTTCAGAAAGGTCAAAATAGCATTGCAATACATTTATAGAAAACTTCAACCCTTGATTATCTCAAGTACCCTAACCCAAAAGGAAGAATATAGCTTGTTAAGAGGACTCATAGAACATAAGTATGCTATAGGATTGACTCTACCAGACATCAAAAACATTACTCCTTCCTTGTGTATTCCAAAATTATGTTGGAAGAAGTGAGTAAACCGTTTGTGATTGCACAACAGCGATTAAACGCAACTATATAGGAAGTGGTCAATAATGAAATTTTGTAATGGTTAGACGCAGGGGTTTTGTACCCAATTTCTAATAGCAGTTGGGTCAGTCCAATGCGATGTGTTCTCAAAAAGGATGCATGACTGCTGAGGAAAAAGAAAAAAATAAATTAATACTAAAAGAGACAGTGAATGGTTGGAAAATCTGTATGGACTACAAAGTTTTGAACAAAGACTCAAGTAAAAACTACTCTCCAGTGCCTTTTCATAGAACAAATGATGTACAAACATCCTTGACACAAATTCTATTATTACCTTAATGGATATTCCGAGTACAACCAAATTTATATTGCCCAAGAGGATCAGAAGAAGACTACCTTTACATGTCCATATGGTACCTTTGCTTTCGCTGCATGCTTTTTGGGTTGTACAATGCCCCAACAATTTTTCAAAGATGCACGACGGCTACATTTTCAGACCAGGTGGAGCACATCATTGAGGTCTTCATGGATGACTTCTCTGTGGTTGGATACTCATTTGAAGGATGTTTGTGCAATTTGAAACTGGAAACTGGTTATAGCAATATGTGAAGACAAACATTTGGTCTTGAATTAAGAGAAATGCCACTTTATGGTGCAAGAATGAATGGTTTTAGGACACAAGGTGCCAAGTTTGGGGATACAAGTTGATAGGGCAAAAATTAAGGTGATAGCAAATCTACCACCCCCTTCATTTGTGGAAGGAATACGAAGTTTTTTAGGCAATTCTAGATTTTATCAAAGATTTATTAAGTATTTTTCACATATCACCAGGACACTGTGTAAACTTCCTGAGGAGGACGCCTCGTTTGAATTTGATGAAAAGTGCATGGAAACCCTCCAAGTCTTGAAGAAAAAACTAACAACCACACTTATCATTGATGCACCAGATTTAGATACGCCTTTTGAAATCATGTGCTAAGGAGTGACTATGTTGTAGGAGACGTGCTTGGACAAAGAAAAGTTGAGGTATTCCATACCATCTATTATGAAGCATGACTATGAACACACGTGAGTTGAACTCTGCAACCATAGAAAAAAAAACTATTGGCTATCCTATTCACTTTCAACAAATTTAGGCCATATGTTCTTAGGAGTAAGGTCGTGGTTTACACAGATAATTTAGCCATCAAATAACTTATGGTGAAAAAGGTAGCAAAGCCTCGCCTAATATATTGGGTTCTATTGTTGCAAGAGTTTGATGTGGAAATTAAAGACAAAAAGGTCTTTAGAAATCTTGTAGCTGGACATTTATCCCCATTAGAGTACCAAGATACAATTGAAATTGACAAACTACATATCAATGCTCACTTTTTTAATGAACGACTAATGGTTATACAAGCAAGAAGATAGCCACGGTATTCTGATTTTGTAAACTCTATTGTATGAAAGAAAACGTCCCCAAAATTATCCTTGGAACAAAATGAGTGATTCTTCTTTCAAGTGAAATATTTTCTTTGGGATGAGCACCTTGTGTATAAGTTATGCTCTGATCAGGTCATCCAGAGGTGTGTTCCACAGTAAGAATGACTTCAATCTTAACTCACTGCCACACACTTGCATGTGGAGTACACTTAGGAGGAAATCGTACATCTGCAAAGGCATTGCAAAGTGGTTTTTATTGGCCAACTTTATTTAAGGATATTGAATCCTTTGTAAGTTAATGTGACCTATGTCAAAGAACAGGAAAAATTTTGAAGAGAAATGAGACGCCTTTCCTGTCCATCCTATAAGTTGAACTATTTGATGTTTGGGGACTTACCTTCATCGGGCCTTTTCCACCTTCCTTTGGTCAGAGATATATTTTTTTTAGTTGTGGGTTACATCGCCAAATGGATTGAAGTAATGCCTTCCCCGACAAACGATATTGCGGTGATATTGAAATTAGGCTGCACTTTTGCAACAAACAATTTGAAGCTTTGTTAACCAAGTATGGAGTTTGTCATCGAACTGCCTTAGCATATCATGCACAAACAAATGGTCAAGCAGTGATATCAAATAGAGAAATCAAAAATATTCTGAAAAAGACAGTTAACTCATCAAGGAAAGATTGGATGAGCAATCTGGATGGCGCACTCTGGGCATAGGACTGCATACAAATGAGTTGGTTTCATACCTATTTTATGTAGACTATTTCGGTATAGTTTGGCTTAATATTGATAGGGGGACACACTTTTATTGTTCATTTCTCTTTCATTCATAATTTTAGGTCACGTAATGCCCATTTGGATAAAAGGAAGGAAGAAGACCATAAAAGCCCATAAAATACAAGATTTTGATTGTAAAGTCGTGGCCCCGCATATTCAAGTCGCAACCCCAATCTATATGCCACATATGTTTTGCGGAAAACTACAGAGCAAAGTGTAGAACGACTATTCTACCTTTACTCACATGCGAAAAAATATCTTGTCTAAACCTTCTGAAGGAAGCTAACTAAGTAAAGTATTCCCAAAGATGCTATCTCTCACAAGCTTCTTGAGGAAGATAAATTTCAAACACATCTAACGAGAGATAGCAATCAGGACTCACACTGGAGGGTTTCATATTCTGAGAGGGAGTCTGAGAGGGGTTGGAACTCTGGGAAAGTTTTCCATTCTAGGAGCGTTTTAACAATAATCGTTGATTAATTCTTTCCATTGCTTTGAAGGAGAACGATTATGAGATGCCTCCCCCTGGAATCACATACCAATTCTTCCCATCAAACCATTTTGGGGCAGAATCCTTCAAGGATCTTGGTGCGAGGCAGTACAACTTGAAGAGGAGCCATGGAGAAGAAGGAGGAGCTCCGGCGACTCCATATTCATCCACTGGGATTTCTTGCCTCTTTGAACTAAATTTTTGTCTATCTTTTTGTATGGCATAACCCTTATTTTAGGTAATTGATATAGCAACTTTTGAATGTAGTTGTGGACTTCGAATGTCCTAAAAAATGGGCTACGACTGTTGTCTATGAGGGCAATGTAACCCTGTTAATTTAGTAGTAGATTTTGAATGTTTAGCTCTTTGGAAAGGGTGTTGTTGCTTTTGGGTTTTATTGTGTTCTTACTAACTTGCATGAGTTTTATCAACATTTGCGTGTTTGCTATGCATGCTGGGAGGTTGAGAGGCACAAACCATGCTAGTAATGGTAAAATCAACCATAATCACCATAGAAGGAGAATGCCTATGGAGTTATTGCTACCGTGTGTGAATTTCCTAAACTCAAAGCGTGTACTCAAGTGTGACTTTAAAAGAAGCATGCTTATACATCATACAAGGTTGCTTGCAACTAGAGAGAGACAAGTGAGTATGAGAGGAAAATCTGGTAGATAACAACACTACAAATCTGAAGACTAATGTAGAAAGAAACCATATAAGTTCACTAGATGGAGAAGTCAATAACCATAGATCTCCTATAAATGAATTGATCGCATGCGTACTCCATTTATTTATGTTTTTCAGTTTCTTTATTCTATGCTTTTTTCTAAACTATGATCCAGATCTTTTTGGCCAATCGGGGATGTATCCCCATACTCCCTATTATCCAGTGATGTGCTTAATTTCATAACTATCATGAACCTTAAGTTTGGGGATTAGGTAATACATATTTTTTTGGTACTATTAATTTTTCTTTGTATTTTTTATTAGTCTTTTTTTACTTGTTTATGGATTTATTTTTATTGCTTTTATTTTTTTTATTTTTCACCAAGTCGTTTTGGTCCAATCAATTATGTATTCCCGTACTCCTTAATATTATTTGAATAGTTTAAATTCTTAACTATCACAAACTTTAAGTTTGGAGAGGAGGTGACACATACTTGAACTGGTAGTTGTAGAATTTGACTTAGTATTTTTTATTAGTTATAATACTTAGTAGTTTTTCTTTTTAGTTAGTTGTTTTTACTTGTTCTACTAACCAGAGATGTGCCCATATACTCTCTAATATCCATTGATATGCCTAATTTCTCCACTATCATGAACTTTAAGTTTGGGGAGGAGGTGACACATATTTGATTGGTAGTCGTAGAATTTTGCTTTGTAGTTTTAATTAGTTTTTACTTGTTCCTGGCAGAAACACAAGGTTCCTAACTTATAGAGACAACATTTTCCCACTTCTTCACGCTAGCATGCATATTTCTTATTAAGAGAATGAGGACATGACTTCATACTTGCAGCCTTTCTAAAGACACCACTGACTTTAGGGGAGTACTGTTTTTAATTGATTATCTATTTATCTCCGTTGGGACAGTGTCTGCTAGGGTTGGGGAGGAGTGCACCATACTTCAATACTATTGCCGTTTTATACTTGTCATGTGGTTATGTGCACATTGGTATCATGTGGTTATCTGAAGATTAATGTGTTATCTATGCACTGGCTATTGAAATAGTTGAAAATTGTTTGTTGATGAGAAGTGACAATTGAGCCTTGTGGGGACCGTGTGGAAGTGAATTAATCTAGATGAAGTTTTTGATTGACTATGAATACTAAAAAAACTCTTCAACTAGAAGTAGCCCCTATGAGCCTAAACCAAGAATAGGAAAAGTTATGGATAGGAAAAAATCAAAGCAAAAAAAAAAAAAAAAAGAGAGAGAATAAAAGCAAACAAAAAAGAGAGAATAAAAGCCAAAAAAAATTGAAACTCTTTTTCTCTTTGATGAATAGCTAAGTATTTGTTTATGTGCATTCAAAGATCGGAATAGCTATGCCAAAGAAAAGCAAAAAAAAAGCAATGATGTACAAATGCTTTGAAAATTGTTGACTATATGCAAATACTCTCGTGCTTATTGTATTATCTTGATGAAGAGCTTATGTACTCGCTTAAAAATAATATCTATCCCAATCGCTGTCTGTCTTGGCATCGCAAGATGCATGGTTGGTGAAAAAGGTTTTAGAGTTGAGTAGGATGAATCTTCAATCATAATACTTAAGAAAGAGATGTTCACCACATAAGGATGATCCACATCTCACTTTGTCAATTCCTTGGATATTTGCATTTCCTTGTATGAGTGATCGTGTATGTGATGATGCATTATTTCTTATTCTTTATATGTGTTTGCGAATGTGAGTTTAAGTGTATTACCATGGGCTTTGCATGAAGAATTTCGATGATCTTCAATGTTTTGCTTGAGGAGAAGCAAATATTTAAGTTTGGAGATGTCGATAAGTTGGTTTTATACCTATTTTATGTAAACTATTTCTATCTAATTTGGCTCAACATTGATAGAGGAATGAACGTTTATTGCTAATTTCTCTTCCTTTTGTAATTTCAGGTTACTTAATTCCCATTTGGAGAAACGCAAAGTAAAAGAACCAAAAAGCCCCATATAATATAAGATTTTGATTGCAAGTTCGTGAACCCAGATAGTCCAGTCGCAACACAAATCTAGATGCCACATATTTGTTCCTGCAGAAAAGTGTAGAGCAAAGTGTAGAATGACCATTTTTCCCTTACTCACTTGCGGAAAAATATCTTGTCTAATGCTTATAAAGGAAGCTAGGTAAGTCAAATCTTTTTCGAAGATTCTATCTCTCACAAGCTTCTCAAGGAAGCTAACTTTCAGACATAACCCCATAGCATGAAAATGCCTACGGGGTTATTATTACCTTGTGTAGATTTCCTAAACTCGGAGCCTTCGGTGTATTGAATGTGATTTTGAGTGAAGCATGCTTATATATCGTAGAGGGTTACTTGCATCTCGAGAGAGCCAAGTGACTAACAGAGGAAAATCTTATAGATAACAATACAATAATTCTTGAGACTAATGTAAAAAGAAACCTTCTAAATTCACTAGATGGTGAAGTCACTAGCCCAACAAATCCGATCCAATAATTGATCGCATGCGTGCCCATTTATTTATGTTTTCAATTTCTTTATTTTAGTTATTTTCCTATTTTATTTGTAGGTTAGAACTTTCACCCCTTTGTCGTTTAGTTCAAATTGCATAGAACTCATTGAGCGCTGGTGACTCACAATCCCTACGGTTTGACACTCTTCTTATTACTCTATTACTTGTGCGACGTGTACACTTGCACATAAAGTGCATCAAGTATGTGTGCATCACATACATTACCCCGATTGGTATGTTCCCATATCGATTGGTATTTGTCAAAGCTTGCCATATTCCTGTAGAGTTCGAGCATAAAGCATATTGGGCCATGCAAACATTAAATTTTAATATACAATCCTTGGGAGACAAGAGCGTCCTTCATTTGAACGAACTTGATAAGCTATAGAATGATTCATACGAGAATCCCAAGATTTATGAGGATAAAACAAAAGCCTAGCATGACAAACATATTTCTAGAAGGGATTTTTATCTAGGTCAAAAGGTATTATTGTTCAGTTCAAGGATCAAATTATTATCAAGGAAACTAAAGTCTAAATGGTCTGGTCCATTTGAGAACACTCAAGTATTTCCACATGGAACAATTAAGATTGATCGTTCAGATAAAGAAACATTCAAAGTGAATGCCCATAGACTAAAACCGTATCTTGATTGTGATTTGAAAGCAAATGTTGATTGCTTCTCCGTGGTTTTGAGAAACTATTAAGCAATGCAGCACAACTAGAGAATTCTATCCACAAAGGGGACCGAGGCACGAAGATCCTCACTCCCCTTACCTCTATCTCATTGCAGACGAGAGCTTGTCCAGAATGATTAGCAATGCAGCATATTTAGGCCTCTTTCGTGGCCTGGCATTTGGTAGAAATAGTGTGCAACTAACGCACGTACAGTTTGCAGACGCCACACTTATATTTGGTCACCATGAATGGCAATCTATCAAAACTTTAAGTCCATCTTGATGAATTTTAAGCTTCTCTATGGCCGCAGAATTAGCTTTCATAAAAGCAGCCTAGTTGGATTAAATATGTACAAGGCAACAACGGCCGAAATGGCAGAATACTTGGTTTTCAAAACATAAAAATTCCCCTACATTATACTTGGGCCTACCGCTTGGAGGGAATCAGTGGACCAAAACCACTTGGCAGCCAATAGTGGAAAGATTTCAGTAGATCCTTATTAACTGGAACAAGAATTATATTTCAGTAGGTGGAAAAATCATTCTACTTAATTCAGTGCTAGCATCCCTCCCTGCATACTATTTTGGCTACCTCAAAGCCCCTTCGGCAGTGATACATGAGCTAACAAAACTGCAAAGGGATTTCTTGTGGGACACAAAAAAGTCAGTTGGGCGGCTTGGGAAAAAGTGACAATACAACTGGACTAGGGAGGACTGGGCATAAAAAACCTAAGGAACCCAAATGAGGCCATGTTAGCAAAGTGGGGAGCAAGAATCCTATCAGGGAAAAAGTCACTAGCCACTGATAGCATAAGGTCTAAATATGCTAAGCAAGGCACATTAACAATGGGCAATTTCAGGGAGTTAACACAGATGAATGAATAGCAAAGCAGTGGCATGCAGCTTTGGAATTCAGATGGTAGAGGGAGATCCGAAAAATTACGAGCTCAAATTGGATAACAAATACGATTAGGCTCCAGTTATCCAATGGGGAGGATATAAATTTTTGTATAGGACTGGTGAACAGAGCTTTGCCTCTAAATATCCAAGACTATATAGGCTTACAGCTGATAGGGATACAAAGGTAGCTCTTAAAGGGCAGTGGCATGCGAATATGTGGACCTGGACCTGGCGATGGATACGAAATATCATGAGTCCGGCTGAACTCGTAGAGATGAATGAGCTCCTAGAAATCCTAGTAAACAGGTCCCCTGACCCCTTAACAAGGGACATACATGTCTTCCAAGGTAATGTTGAATGGGACTATACGGTTAAAAAGGAGTATGCTTCACCAACCAAGAGGCTGAAAATCTCAAAAGCATCTGGAATAAATTCACACCAAGGAAGATCATGTTCTTCAATTGGAAACTGCTCCCACAAGCCATTCCACTCAATCAAGTCATGCTACAAAGGCGTATCATACAGCCGAGTTCAAACAATAAGTGCACATTTTGTTAACACATGATGACACTATTAAACACCTTTGAATGTTCTAAGCCTTTGCAGGAATGGAGAAAGCTACTGTAGTGGTTGAAGATTGATGATGCAGAGACATTGATAGTAGCTCCTGACCTACGATCCTTCAACGAACTTAAGGCTTATAAAATAAATAAAGGAGTCTGGTCATCTATCTGGTTAGAAACAACATGGATGCTATGGAAAAGTAGGAATTATGTCCACTTTCAAAGTAAGGAACTGGTGGTTGAAACCATTTTGCAAACTGTACAAAACCAAACTTGGGATCGGACAAAGGCCAAAATAACTCATTATCCTTTCTCCTTTATTGATTGGCAGATAATTCTACCCTCATGCATAACAGAAATATGAATTTGTTTGGTCGACAAAAAAAGAGTATAAGAGGCCTGCAGGTGAAAAACCATGAACCCAGTCACTCTACACAGCGGAAACAGATGCAACAATTATGAGGTAAACACAGCTTTTGCTCTACAGGTAAAATGAAAATCTTAGGCATACCAGACTATGAATGGGCAGGAGATGATGACTATACCATGGAATGAAATGACTTGATTTATGTGCTTGGTATTTTCACTATAATTCTTGGCGGTACACGTACAAGTAGGCAACTGTAACCACGAGTGTTAATGTCCAAAAAATTGTACTGCCATGAAACCTCAAAAGGGCTATATGATCCATGATACAGAGCAAGAAAACAATCTTCTATCTGATACTTATCACATTGAAAGCAAGTTGGGGCAGAAACATAGACATGAACATAAATCTGCAAATTCTGAACAACGGAGAAACGAATGGATAGAAAAGGATGAGTGAAACTGAAGCCACACAAGATGATCAAACACATGGAATAGATGATTGTGCATTACTCTCAAACTTCCGGAAGCTTTCAAGCAGGTTGGCTGAGCTGTGTACCAATCCAAATGGACTGATAAGTTGAAAGTAAAGACTCTTTTTGCTCATACTCTAAACGTCATAGGTGAGTTGTACCATCCATAGGATGATAAGATGACAGCAATGACCATTGGCAGACAATAAAATAATGTATATGAGCGACCTGCTCAGCGGAGGGGGAATGAGATCACTGATGTAAAATCACCATACACAGTGAGACTAGTGATTGTAGTGTGCTCGGTAGTTTTCTTTATTTCTCTTATACACAAGGATAGGCAAGTTATAGGATCAAACAAAGATTTGGGCTATCAGAGCAAGCTTAATGACATGGAATCAATCAGCACCAAGAATCTGAAAGCCAAACAAAAAGAAATTCTAAACAAGTTTGCTGAAATGGAATTGGAAACTGAGCTAGGCATAATACAACCTAATAATGCAACAGATTCTTATGTTATTCATCTACCAAGAGAGAAGCTAAACAAGATTACTAAGCAACTGGATAGCTTAGCATTTCAGAAATCCAAAGTTACTTGTCTACAACAAGAAGATACCAATAGTTCATATTTTTGTACGTGTTTAAACAAAAACAGAAGGTTGAGTGCCATCAATGGAATTTGGGTTGGTAATACTTTGATAGAGGATCTTGAAATGGTTAAAAGTAGCTTTAAGCAAAACTTTGAAGACAGATATACTGAAGTAACACGGTAAAGACTTAAGATCAGCAACATGAGATTTATAAACATCGGCCCAATGGCTCAAAGAGAATTGATCACACCCTTCACAAAATAAGAAATTTTGAGTTCTATATAAGAGTGTGGTAGCAGTAAAAGTTCGTGTACTGACGGCTTGAACATCAAGTTCAAGAAGCAATTCACATATCTGATAATTGTTCAAATAATTTTACACAAATTGCAGACTGGTAAGAGGCAGTAATGCATCCCTCATCACATTGCTGGCAAAGAAAGACTTTCCAACTAAGTTTTAATGTCTATGGACCTATCCCATTTATAGTTGCTTTACGCTAAATCATTTCAAAAGTCTTGGATAACAGCCTCAGTCACATCATGGATGACATTATTGATCCTACTCAAATGACCTTCATCAAGGGAAGGAAATTAATGGATGGAGTGTTGATAGCAAATGAGACACCTGTTCAAGTCAAAAAAGGAAAAGGAGGCCCTTTCCTTAAGCTGGATTTTGAGAAGGCCTTCAACATGGTAAACTGGGATTATCTGCAAGATAGTATGACATACATGGGTTTCCTTTAATCTGGATAAGCAGGATTAGTGAATTACTGGACTCTCCCTCTACCTCAATCCTCATTAATGGCAGTCCAATAGCAGAATTTCAACCAATGAAAGGGATAAGGCAAGGAGATCCTCTCTCATCTTTGGTTACTTTAAAGCTCCATTATTTGTGCTTAATAAGTTAAACTCCATTCAGATATCATTCTCATGGGGAAGCGCTATATAAAAAGAAGATATGCTGGCTATCATGGAACAATGTCACTACACCAGTGGAGTGAGGGGGTATTAGCATACATAATCTACAAGCATTAAATGAAGTCATGGTTGACAAGTGGTGTACTAGAATATTGTCCGATGAGAAGAGTTTAATCAGAGATATACTGATATCTAAATATGGGCGGAGTGGTTTGCTGGAAATAGGAGTTTTGCACGAACTGAAACAACCAACAACTGGTTGAGCATAATTAAGAGAAGAAACATGAAAATTGCATCGTCATGGTGAAAAAATATGCAAGAAATAGCAAATTATACTCAGCTCCAACAGACTGTAAAAATCACCCTAGGTAGTTTTACAAACATCAAATTTTGGACTGATATTTGAAAATAGAATATATCAATAGCAGAGAAATATAATAGATTATTCTGAAATACAACAAACCAATGTGCTCACATATCAGACATGGGGCAACGGATCAACAATGTGTGTACTTGGAACGGGAGCTGTACAAGACCATTGAGAGAATATGAACAAATTGAACTAACTGATCTATGTTCCTTGTTGCAGGATACAACTCCAGACGATCAGAGATTAGATAGGTATTTGTTTGAAAGGGACTGGGAAGGCAACTACACAGTCAAAGCAACATGCAAGGTGATCATTAACTCCTTAAACAACCCATACTCAACTGAGGAAGCAATAAACCTTCAAAATGTCTGGAACAAGATAGCACCTAAGAAAATAATGGTATTTGCTTGAAACTGCTTCCGAATGACCTACAGTCAAAACCGTATTACAGTACAGACATATCATCTAGAAGGCCATGGATTGTCAGACACTCTTTGTCACTTAGGTAATGATAAAGAATCTATACTAATCTTTTTACGAATTGCTCTATTACTATGTAGATATGGACCATGATATATGACTGGTTACTAGTGGAAGAAGAAAGATCACTCAATGTAGCACATGCTCCAACATTGCGGAACTTTTGTGAAGCTAAACCTCATGGTGTCAATGCATGTGCATGAAAGTCTATATGGCTTGCTATGGGTTGGAATGTATGGAAAATAAGAAAATGGTACATTTCCAGGCGATGAAAATAAACATAACAAAGATTCTACGAAGCATTAAGAGAACATATAAGTTTTTATCATTCTCAACAACTGACTTGGTATTGCGGTGGAGAACATGCTTGCGATTCTCAATGTGACAATCTGGGTGGAGTATTTTTGCTACAATGGCCACATGAACAACACAAATTCACAGAGGCTACTAATGTGCATGCAAGGAAAAGAGACATCAAAAGACCAGGATCCAGTCACTGTAAGCTTAATTGTATGGTTAAAAAGTGAACTGTTGCCTAATAGAGTCATTGGCAGGTGCTATAATGGAGCACATTTTTCAAGCGTTGTACACAATTACATGTCCCATCTGCAAAGAAAATCACTGTGTAACAATGTGCAGGAGATTAACTAACTCGGAAACATGGTGGAATAGAACATACGAGTAAACAAAGATTACTAAATTATTACAACTATGTAGGAGTAGAGGTGGTGTGCATATGAGAATACTGAGATGCAATTCAGCATAGAAGTGTTTCCTCTACCAGATGCGTGTGAAATTGGGAGAGTTAATCAGCAATGTGGATGTACAATTCTACATGCTTTTTGGGTATAACAAAGCGGATGAATTTTTGTTTTGTTAAAAAAGCACTATGATGGCAACCAAATGTAACACTGACAACACACGTTGTGAAAAGGAGCGTGGAAAAATGAAAATACATCCTAGCAGCAGCATAAAAGTGCAGTAGAAACAAAACTTATTGGTACATCTTCACTCTACATGTCTTTTACTACTAGAAATGGGTTCAAACACACATTCTCATAACTATTCAGGCTATCAGAGGAACAGGAAGAGTTGTGTACCAATCCTAGTGATTGATTAGTTGACAATAATGACTCATGTATGCATCAAAAAAATGCGTGCAAGCTAAGTTGTGCAAAGCTAGTTATGACTCCTGCATAAGGTTGGTAAGTTGATGCCTTTACTACAAGATGAATTGTGGCCTATTATCTCAAGAGAAAAATTGCCTAAAATAATCGCTAAAGACAATGACACCGAAAAATTTGAATGCTGTCTAATCAAGCTACAGATACCAAAAACAATCTAGTAACCGCAAACATTTAATCTTGGACTTTGGACCATAACTATTGCGCTTACAAAAATTCTACCAAAATCACACTTGGCTATTCAAGTCGAATATTCTCCCGCTCGATGTCACAACTCAACTCCCATTCACTTTCCAAACCCGAAATATAGAAAATCTGTCAAACAACTCGAAAATTCTAACACTGGTCCTTCTAGTTCCGGTCATCAACACAGTTTGCTGGTCATCTTTTTTGCAGCGCATGCACTTTTAACCTATTTTTGGGTAAGTTTAATTGTGTTAGCGCTATTTACAGTTCAAGTCTCTGTAGCAAAGTTTAGATTTAGAGTAAGCCATAGTACCAAAGAAGACTAGAGTAACTAACGCTATGCAACCTGAGAAATTTGTACATAAGGACAAGTAGTTATTTGACTTTATTGTGGAGGTGTTGGTAGCAATTAAAGAATGAGGTTTTGCATCTCAAACTATTTCTAGTATCAGGAGGGCGATTAAGGATAGGTACTATACAAAATTTCTGTAAGTGTTATGTCCTAAGGCCAATCACCTTAGGCCTATGTATTAACATTTTAATATTGTATATATGATTGTAGCAACCTTCACTACTTGTTTATTTATAACATATAAAATAATGAAACCTAGCATTGATAATATAGAGTGTATCACAAAGAGTTGTGATGATGGGACCACTATAATTAAAGTTATCAACACTAAATGTCCCTAACCATAGTATTAGTGAGACAAGGCATCATTAATACGGATAGATTAGCATGTTCTTAGACAATTCCTTTTGAAGGAAATAGTTGATCTCATAAACTATAGTGTAATGACACTTAAGCTAGAAACATGGATGTGTAGTTGATAAGTACATCGGATTGACCCGCATAGAGATCACAATATTATCAATGGATGATACTCTAAAGAAGGGTGTAAGTGATCCTTAGACTTGAGATCACCATGTAGAGATCTTGAGTATGGATGTCATTCTTTGATTCTACTCGGAGTTACACCGTAAATGGGTAACAATGGATAGTCTTGGAATGGTTTGAAGTAGGAAAGATTATGAGTGATCAATAAAGGATTCACCGCTCCTAAAATGTTAGGAGAAGATATTACTATGATCACTCGTAAGAAGTCATATTAGCCTTTGCAAAGCAAAAGTTTAATTAGAAAGACATTCTAATTAGAACTTAATGATCATGACTTCCAGTACAAGAAATCTAACATATATAAATGAGGGTGATAAATAACCTCAATATAGGAGTTTAGGAATATGTTATTGATGAAAGGATATCAATTACACAATAACTAATTCTTGAAAGGATAGTCTCCTTCTATGACTATTCTCAATGCTTGGGGG
>JAOWBN010176884.1:0-17701 GCA_028565015.1 Pinguicula moranensis
AGTGACTCGAAAATCCCAAACCTGGACTCCTTTCACATGTATTGACTCATAAGCATAGCTTCAACGCCATCGACCTGTGAACGTATGTTTTAGATTGGATCTAAGAAATTTAATTATCAATTTTTTTGTTCAATTTCCTATATCATTATTAGCTAATAAAAATAAAATAAAATTCCAATAGTCTTATATACACAAGGTTAAGAGATTGTACTTGAAAACTTTAATAGCTTAAGTGGCAGAACAATATTTTAGTGTTCTTGAGTTTAAAACTAAAAACTAATTTTTTTTCTTTCTGTTTTTACTTTTTTATTTTAAACAAAAGTTTAAATTTAACTGTTTTAAATTGGACTGTGTTTTCGCTTCTGCTTTTCTATCAAGTCATAAATGTTTTTGAGAAGTTGGTATAAAGCATCTTCATCAAACTGCTTCTATCAAGTTTGTTTTAAGCAGATTTCATAACGAGAAATGATATAGCGCACGAATTTCAACACCCACGAATTCATGCAGTGAAATGACCATTTTGCTCCTGTGTTAAATAGGAATGTTGTGTTTAACGCAAAATGGTCATTTCACTGCATTCGTGGGATTCGTTCGTATTGAAATTCGTGCGCTATATCATTTTTGTTTCATAACACTTCTTTTTATCAGGTCTAATTTTCAATACTTTTCACAAACGCTCCATATTTTCAAATAACTACTTTCAAAACGATTCTTCTACATTTATACACTTAAAAACTATAAGCTCCACAAAATAGAACTCATGGTCTGTTTTTGTTTTTTGAAAAGGTCGGAAACACGTATGAAGAAACAGTCTAAACTGTTCAGTCCCGAAGAAAACACGCGTTGAACCCTTCTTTGTTCTTCTTCCCTTTTTCCATTCTATTTATTACCCAAGTCTTCTTTTGATCGGTTCAAAGTCTTCTCCAGCATACTTTGACTTCCCTTGTCTTAACGTGGGGTCTGGGTATTTAAATCTTCTTCGTTAGCTGCCCAAACCAACCACTAAAAACACTTCTCATCCCGTTAAGCATATGGGAAAGTTCATGTATCTTCTTCTACTAACCATTGCAGCAATGGCCGCAAGAACCCCATTGGAACCCGTAGTATTTTCTCCCAAACAAAACCCTGGAAATAACTGGATGGTTAAGCTCCTGCCGTTGCCGCCGCCGCCCTCTCCCTCCGTTCCACCTCCGCTTCGCCACCTTTGAATCACGGAGAAGGGATCTAAATATTAAGATTTCACCTTCTTCCGTTCTATTTCCTTGGGACGCCGCTGCTTAATCTCTCAGTCGACAATAATTTAATGTGAGTTATGGCTATGGCCCATCGTATCGTAGATATAATTGTATTTTTTAGAGATATTATTTTCTTATTATTTTAGCAAATTACTATTTTATTATGTTGGTCCTAGAGTCGAGATAAAATAAAAGTATTGTTTCATTAAGGTTATTAATTAATCAAGTACTATTTCTCGAAAATATACTGTACTTCCGAAAAAAAAATCTATATATTTTCCAATTTTTTAAAATACATTTGAAGTTATTGGTTAGTAAGTGCAATTGGGCTCCATCTAAAATTGTTGAGGCCCCATTATGTGGGAGGGGTTAATGGAATTACTCAACCTTAAATCAAATTTATTTTTTTATTTTTTTTGGTGCATAAAAAGAATCTACATTGATAAAAACGTCTGAAAAGGTAACATAAGAACAAAGAATAATAAACCTAGATGAGAACACTGAAGTAAAGGGTAAGGGTAAGATATCATGCAAAGAGAGGCGCCAAATACGATTAGCATACAACTCAACAGTAACAGAATAGGGAGAGTAGCAAGATTCTAGAAAATGGAAGAACGAGTCGTTCCAAGATTAGCCAAACGATTAGAAGCTAGCCACCAAAAATAAATATTAAACTTGCAAGGAGAAAAAATTCATCATTCCATCGAGTCAAATGTTGCCAAGGAGAAAATGTTGTCATATTAAATCAATATCCAAGTCGAGCAAGTAACATAGGGCAAGGTTATGGAGGAACGCCGATATCTCAGCCATGGTGTTGGATGCCACATTTAAATGTTGACTGAAAGCCAAAAGGCAATGCCATCGAAGTCACGGAGAATACCACCACAATCACTAGAGTCTGTTTAAGCTGATGAGGTTGAACTATCAATGTTAAATTTCAACGAAGTGAAGGGGAGCTCATCCCAAAATATAGGCACAATGCGCTTCAATTAACACGGTGCACAAGTGTCTATCAATTATGCAATGGTGCCAAACCAAAAGGTAAGGAGACCTGAGTAGGGAGGAGCATAGGGTCCAACTCAAAGAGCGATCATTGGATTTTTGTGACAACACATCAGGGGTCAGAAGTGGCATTCTGGAAGCAAACCTTCATTTCGAGCAAACCAAAACTCCCAAAAATAAACGGAGGAAGCAGGCGCATGAGTAAAGAGAATTGGGAGTTAGCTCTAGAGCATTCCCAACATAAACGCATTAGATGACAATGGTGTCTATAATGAATGGGCCGACGCGCAGAGGAGAAGTTCTTCCAAACGTGCACCGCGGTTGGATAGCACATAAACAAATGTTTCACAGACTACTCTGCGCCAGAAGAACATAGAGATCACATGGATGTTAAAGGAGTACTTGACCGCCAATGAAGTAGTCAGTAGGAACAACTTTATGCCAGACTTGCTAATAAAATATCCCAATCTTGGATAGAATGTCCAGACACTAAGCAACCTTGAAACTGAACAATGCAATCTCAGCACGGCGGAGAAGACTCTATACTTAAATTGTTAGAGAACTTTCCGTGTAGGTCAAGCTTCCAAAGTCGAATATAAGGAGATCCTGTAAAATGAATGCCTATGGAAGATAGCTCAGTCATGATCTACTGCCGGGGTATGAGAGGTGGCAGACCACCGGTGGTTGGACAATATCAATCAGCTGCAAAGAGGGCGCCAACCCCTAGATGCCAACCTCCTCGCTCCTGACCAATCATCAGAACATAAGGAGACATTGCTCGAGTTGATAACCCAAACTAAATTGTCAGATATTTGACGTCGGGAAGAATATTGATTATTCTGCGGATTAGTTCTACAAGATGATTTACAAGGACGAAAGACATAAACACGCCCAAAAACTAAAGAAAAGAGTCTCTAAGATTTTCAATAATATTCATTTATCACTCAATGTCAAAAACTAAGTCTACAAGCCGAACCTTATAGCCAAAATTCGAGAATATTTGAATTTGGCCAAAAAGTAGCAAAAACCCAAAATCACTCCAAATCAAAATACAAAATAAGATAAGCAATTTGCCAAAATTTGGAGTGGAATTACTAACTGATAGATGATTTATTATCAAAAACAGTAAATATTAACTAAAACTAGTTATTCAGAAGGGAAAGTAGTGAAATTTGAGGTAGAAAATAAAGCTAATTGTATGTGGGACTGTGTGCGCACCGAAAAGACATTTCCAAATTGCAGTCTTATATTGATTATGATCATCGTAACAAGAGTTATGGCCAAAAGATTGAAACACAATTAGGAAAATATCACCATTACTTCCATTTTTGCGCCGATTTGTTATCGCATTGTATTTCATTGCCATCAAGGTAGAATCTAACAACTCAACACCATCATCGATCTTGAATCCTTCTGCATCGATATTTTCCTGAAATGCGTAGAGATCGATCATTAAAGGGATGAAGACGACGGTGGAGCACAATAAGAAGAGAGGTGTGTATCCATTGCCCTAGATTTAACACGAACAAACTGGGCCCAAGTGGGAGTCATCGAAATAGCCTTCCAAGAGAGCTTGGAGTGCAAAGAATAGCAACATCAAACAAGTTCCTAAAACCCAACCCCTTTTCATCCTTAGAGGAACAGAGGGCCAACCAAGAACATAGTGGCGCTATTTGCCCAACTCAAAGTTCCCCCAAAATAATACAACAAATAGATATTATCAAAGGCCACCCTGAGAGGATTGAGCGAAGAAAGTATATGAATGGGGTGAGAACACAAGACCGACTAATAAATGCCATGCATACCCTCCCCACAAAGATATCAATTCACTTTCGAGCCAGCTAATGTTTTGTGCACCTTGTCAAAAAGGGGAGAGAATAGGGCCTCAGTCTTGCGCTCCCTGAAGATAGGACATCCCAAATAAGTAAAATGGAAGGCGTTTCTCAAATTCCTGTAAGCGACTGTGTATCTGTCGCTCATCCATAGGAAACCTATTAGGAACGTAAAAGTTGCTCTTTGTAGGGTTAATTTCCTGTTTGGAGATAGCCTCATAAGCATGAATGAAAGTCATTAACTTAGTCAGATTGGTCAAAGTCTCATTTTTGTAGATAATAACATCATTAGCATAAGGAAAATAGGACACAATGGGGTAACATCTGACCTGATGACGCTAGGTGTGTTAATCCAAGACTGAATGGATCATCACTCAAAATAAAAAAATAAGAGATGTAGTGGATCACCTTGTCGTAAACCTCGTGAGGATTGAAAGAAAACATCACATGCTCAACTGAGGAAAATTATGAACCGAGGCGACTTCTCCAAGCAGATTTTAAGGACCTTGCCTGTATTGGCAAGAACCCAGCCTCATACCTATGAGTCATCCAGAGTGTGCTGACATGCTGAGGTACAAGGTGAACGTAGCATTTATGACTTGAGGAGCGACACTGGACGAAAATATAGGCTATTATATGTGATTCGGTGTACAACCAATATGTGTCATTATGAGTAGCGTGATGTACTGAGTTAGAGCCGGGTGGCTGAGCAAATGAAGCGCTTGCGAGATGCAGATCAGTGCCAAAGACCCAACAATGAACTGGAGATGTGCTTACGGGATGATGAGCAATGTGTTTGACTTGGTGCCCTGTGAGCCATGCATTGAATAATAAAATGTCGAATTTTTCATTGAATCGAATTTACTTTTGCCTTATTCATCTATATTATGTGTTGGCAAAGACACAAGATAATGAGAAGTTTATGAAAAGATAGAAAAAGAATATGATCACGAGACAAAATGAATGTGTCGTGTGCAAGGGGAAGTGTGCAAGGAATCACACACTTGGACAGTGCACGGGCACGAGGGTCGCACGCATGACACATTGGGCGTTTGTATGACCGAGCCTTGGCTAAAAGCCGTGCACGAAATGCGCACAAAGACCGTGCGCCAGTGCATGTTTGATGCTAGCAATGCACAAGGCAACACGCAAGTCCGGCTCGCATGCGCATGGTAGTGTGTCGCACGCACAGATGCCCTTCACGGTTGCATTGTAGAAATGTTGCATGCGCTGGCCTAGCGCATGGGGCACACAGCCTGGTGATGTGCGCCATGCCCGGTCCGTGCCCATGGCATAAGCTGGGTGGTCTGGACAGTGCATGATTCTCGTATGGAGCGCAGGCGCTGGGAGACCCGATTAGGGGCAGCAGGAGTCCCACCTCGTGTTCGTGGTTTTATGAGAAAATAAATTTTAATAATCTAATAAATTATTTTCCATGAATTCTAGAGTTAAATGTGAGCTTATAATTAAGTTATTAATTATAGAGTCTATAGAATTATAATTAGGATTATAATTTAAAGTTTTATTGGACTAAATTAAATGAGATTTAATTAAGGTCCCAATTAGAATTAATTATATATAATTTAACAGAGTCTTACATGGTTAAGAAATCTATTACTTTAGTAATTTGGCCTAACTGGGAACAATTAATCTAAGTCTTAAACTCTTGTCTCGTTATAAATATAAAATAATACCCTAGTCACAACGCAAGTCTTTGACTAAACAATACAAGTGATTTTCAATAATCTAAAAGGTAGGGGGCGGACGATTTTTGTTGTGGGAAAAGTGTTTTTCTTCTTGTTTATATTTTTGCTGATGTGTTGAGATTAGATATATACCACATGTAAGTTTTGGATCGTGTCTTATTCTTTCTTTTGGAATACAAAAGAGATTCACCATCATTTAGTATGATCCTTGGATATAGTTTCGAAACCTTGGTGGTTCGAAGTTAACAAGAAGAAGGCAATTTCGTGCGAGGATTGCTTGGAGATTTTCAAGGATAACAAATCTGAGCTTTGCTTTAAATCTACATTACACTATGCATGCATGTAGATTTTACGTGTCACATTGGAGTTGGTTTATTCATGTGTTACATGGCGATCATGTTTTATTTAAATTATTAAAGTTGCATGTAATACCAAAATCCTTATACAGTATATTTAGGCTTCAACACATTTAAAATTAGAGTCATTCGACTTAAATAGGTGATTTGAAGTTTAATATGATTTATTATTTACCCTCCACCAAAACCAACAGTTTCAACGGAGGAAATTCACGTTGCAGACGAAAGTATTGAAGACAGAATTCAGACACTTGGCAATATGAGAAATCAGGTCATCATTGTCCACGGTAGATCCGGCGGCAGCAAGCTCAAAAACATGTTATTTCTAATTTTGTAACCGGTGGAGACCGTTTTCCCCATATCACAGCAATTTCGATAAAAAATATATAGCGCACGAACGAGGGCAAAATAACCGTTTTACCCTCGTGTTAAACACAGCGCCCCTGTTTAACACATGGGCAAAACGGTCATTTTGCCCCATTCTTGCGATTTGTGTGCTTGTAAATTCGTGCGCTATATCATTTCTGAATTTCCATACTTTAATTTCAAGACCCTAGTCTCTTCTAAGAGCACGATAAGCACTCTTAACACTTTAGCTTTCTTGTGCTTCTTCAGTCCACCGCCAAATTATGTTGACTTTGATATAGAGTTAGGCATATGGATCGAATTAAACGAATATGGCCTGTCCGCTTGTCAAAAATGAAAATTGGTGGCTTGACCATTAAAATATGGATTGTGCTTACCCAGCCCATATAATTGGACGGGATGGATTGGCCCTTTTTGTTGTTGTGTCTGGTTGAATCCAATTTTTCAACTTGAAAAGTTGTTGTGTCTGGTTGTGTCTAGTTGGCACAAGACAAACCATTTTAAGTTTTATTTTTATTTTTTTAAAAAAAGTCAAACTTCCCAGGCGGATCCATGAGAAGTAATGCCAAGTTGGTCCCCTAGTTCGTGTTCCTTTATCATAGAAAATGAGGAATTTTTTTTTATAATTGAACTTTCATTTATACTGAATAACCAGAGTATTTACAACTATTTACAATGCTTATAGCCAGAAATAGATTTTTCCTGTCTATCTTGCATGTTCCTGCAGATTACATCTCATCGTAGAACTATTATGCAACATAATTTTGAAAATCACAGCCAGTCTCCGATTGTGGTACCTTTGAAGTGTATGTTGCTAGCTTTCAACAATGTCCAAAGTGAGACTTTTATCCATTCTATTGTTGAGCTGAAAGGTAATTTCGAATCAAACCTTACGGCATTTCGTTCTTTCCATAGAGCCCAAACTACTGATTGCCAGGTGGCCCTCCTAATCTTAGAACTAGTGCTACTACCAAGAAGATTCATGTATTCTGAGTAGTAGATTTTGATGTTTGGTTTCTTGGTGTAACTCATGCCAAACCATGCATATACTCCTGTCCAGACTTCATGGGTGTTTGCACAATCTAAGAACAAGTGATAGATTGATTCACAAACCACACCACACATTATACATAGTTTTCCACTTGCACTGAATTCGACTCCTCTCCTGCATAAAGCATCAACAGTAGGTATCCTCTTCTGGAATAACCACCACACGAAAACCTGTACTCTTTTAGGAGCCATTTTGCCCTAGGCTTGGACACATAATAAGCCTATGGTGGTATTCGAAATTCAAATTGAATCTTAGCCTCGAATGAGCAGAGGCTGTGGAGAAGCAGTTTTCTCCTTTCCATAGCCACTGATCTTTCCCTGAAGGTAGTTATTGAACTAATCTAAGTAGTGTAACATCTCATTTAGTCTGTCGCATTCACGGCCTCTTAGGTTTCTTCTGAACTCGAATTTTCAGTGCCTCATGCCATTGATATGATCAGCAAGATTAGAAATTGTTAAATGTTTTTGAGTACTTAAATTGTACAAGTCTTGATATCTCAGAGCTAAACATCCATCTCCTGTCCACTTAAAGTTCCAAAACAGAGGTTTATCTCCCTCCTTTAGATCAATATTAACGCTACTGTTGAACCACTCATCCTTTGAGTTCTTCCATATGTCTTGCCAAATACGCGAAATATTTCCTGGAAGTGTGAGTAAGCTCCAGTCACTCAAGTGGTCTGTGTGATTGAAACACTTTGCTTTGGTAACCGAACTCCAGAGGCAATTCGTGTCTACTCGAAGGCGCCACATCCATTTAGACAGTAAGGCCTTATTCATAAGATTCATTACTCTGATCCCAAGACATCCTTCAGCTACATCTTTGCACATACTTTGGCAACTGATCAAGTGTATCTGTATATAGCTTCTGACTCCACAAAAATTTGCACATCATAGACTCTATTGCCTTTGTCACTGCTTTCGGTACCTTATATAAAGACAGGTAATACATTGGAATACTAGCAAGTATAGATTTTATCAGGGTAATTCTGCAAGCAAGATATAGCAGTTTATTTTCCCATCTAGTGATCCAGTTCTTTATAGCAGCAAGTATTGGTTTCCACATACAGATTCTCCTCGGGTTCCCTCCTATTGGTAGTCCCAAATAAATAAATGGCAAGGCTTTTACTTGACATTGCAGCACAGAAGCAAAGTTGGCCAGAATATCAGCTTGAATATTAAGACCAACAGCATGCTTTTAAAAAAATTAATAGCAAGTCCAGATAACATTTCGAATATTCGAAGGATACCTTTCATCACAAGTACATTTGTAGTTGTTCCAATTGCAAAGATAATGGTATCATTTGCATATTGTAGATGGGAGATTACCACATTTCCTATCTTGATGCATGTCAGCTTCCGGAGTTCCACGGGATTAATAAATTCAATCCTTCCACCACAATCAAGAAAATGAAAGGGGACTAGGGGTCCCCTTACCTTAGGTCTCAGTTAATCTTGATTTTTTAGAACTACTGCCGTTTACAAGAATAGAAACATGGGCAGTGGTTACGCATTTCATGACCCATTCTATCCAAATTTTGCATAAACCAAATTTTTTCATCATTGATTTGAGAAAACCCCAATCGATCATGTCAAAAAGCTTTCATAAAATCAACCTTAAATAATATTGTTGCCTTCTTGGATTTCTTTATTTAGTGAATCACTTCGTTGGCAATTAGTACCTCATCTAGGATTTGTTTGCCCTGGACAAAAGCTGATTAGTTTTGTGAAATATTCTCGACCATCAATCTCTTCTGCTAAAAGTTTAGCTAATATTTTCTTTGATTGCTTTCAAAGAAAATGAGGATTTTTATTTGAAAACAAAAACATATGTCCATATCTGCTGTCCAAAAGAAATCTATTATGTCTGTAACTAGGCTACCCGAGTAATGGTCCGGTGGTCCGGTCTACACTCTACCTGCAGAAAAAATCCTTGTCGATTCGGCAAATAATCAATGCAAGTATTCAATTATTCCATACTGCCACTACACAAGTCAAGAGGGGTTGTTCTAAACCAAATTTGAAAAATTAATTTAATACCCCACACTTTTATGGAAAAATAGGTTAAAATTTGCAGGTACGAGTATTTGTCCTAATGATTATAAACCTTTAAATCCCCTTAATTCAGAAGACGGAGCTAAAAGTCTTGATCTAGCCTACAAATATAAGCACATAGTTCACATTATCATCATATGTTAAGCACATAGGTCATATTAACTCATTCTAGAGTTCATACCAAACTTACATTGTTGAACTGAACCTACAAGGCGGTACATAACTCCACAACAAAGCTACAGATTTCTCTAGTCATCCAAACTAAACCCACAATCTTAATCTCACAGGTCTCAACAAAAGTACTTAACCTCAATGTCCCTCATCGGAGCTTTTGAGGTACAATCCTTCGCTGCCGTCACTCCCGCCGCGCCCATCGCCCCCCATACTGCTCCCAAGATCATGCTTGCTCCCGCCGGCCATCCCCCTTCCGCCGCTTTGTAGAGCATCTCCAAGGTTGCTCCGCCCGAAATCTACTGGAAATCCACCGCCGCCGCTGTGAGGTTCGCCTTGCAGCATGAGGCCACTGCCACCGGATGAGCTCATGCCGAGCTGGCTGTGAAGAGTTTGCTGCTGGAGGGACGGATAAGGCTGAGCACCGTAGAGCATGGAGGAGGATCGAGCAGCCATGAGAGATTGGGGAGTCATTTGCTGAGCTTGCTGATGCTGAAGGTAGTGAGCGCCGGGCTGCATCATACTGCCAGCACCATACTGTCGCACAGCAAAGGGATCAAGCAAGTTGTAGTCGGAACATGTGTACAAATTAAATAGGTATAGATAGAAGTATACCTGAGAGTGCATGGTTGGATGTTGGGGCTGAGAATCAGCAATGGCTGCAAGATACATTAGGTTTCTTTGAAGCCTAGCCTGATTCCTGAAAAATGAATCCTCGTACTAGGGTACTTAAACATGCTACAACCACTAAAGTAAAACACATACCTTGGTGATGCATATAATAAATTTTGCATAACCATAAAGAAACCTAATAAGGTGAATCAAACTCCGAGCTTTAAATTCAAATAGTAGTAAAACCTACTCTGCACATTCACTCAGCTTCCCTGAGTTTTGGCTCTCCACAATCTTCAGAATGAGTGACTTGTTCTCATCCAGATACTGCAGATTGACTCACACACAATTCAAATTCAAGTTGCAGAGTGAGACCATGACAAGCTCAAGCAACAAAGCAACAAACCATTATGAAGTAATATTAGCAGACTAGTTGTCTGAAAAAAAAATTTGTTACTCTTACAACAAAAACTCCCCAACAATGATAAGTAAGTTGGATGGGGAGACAAAAAGAACATTCATTTGATACCAGAATAAAACCTTAAATCCCTCACAGGAAAACCGAATATAATATATGTCGGCAAATGCAATACAATAACAACAATATTGCCGGGATCTTGTTATTCCATCCAAATCATAAAAGTTCAGCCAAGTCAGAAAGGAAAAAAGGAAAAAGGGAACCCCACCAAGATATCAACAAAATTTGAACAGCAAAAGGCAAAAGTATCTTGACAAACTAAAGAATCTTGCAAACTGGCATATCAACAGAAGGATGAAAGCTCGTAGAAGGTAAAAGTTGTGTGAAGAGCGCCGACCCATCGAAGAGAGAGGCAAAAAATGACTGTTTTGAGCACCCACCCCCATAAAAAAGAAAGCATCTTTCCAGCGAAAAGGTCACGCTTTATTTGACCCAAACCCTAGAAATCAATAAACTGCAGATATTTCTGATCAAAGCCCCAAGAGCAGTGTCCCGATCCCGACTTCGGGGTTTCAAGAAAGTTGGCAGAAAAATCCAAACAGAGTCAAAAAAAATGAAAAAGTAAGAGCAGAAAGTAGCAGATAGAAGAAGAAGACCGTGTTTGAGCAGAGAAGAAGAGAGAGCAGCAGAGATATATGTAGAAACTTGTAAGAGATGAGATATCAAGAGATTAGATAGAACATAGCAGAGTAACAAGAGAAGAAAAGAACATAATCGCAAACAACCCAACCTGTTGTATGTGATCAGTTGTGACGTTACTGTGGTAGTAGGCTGCCATCATGGGCTGCATCTGCATCAGGTGCTGCTGCATCCCTCTCTCTTTTATACCAAACCCCTCCCAAACCCACCACACACAATACACCCACTGTATTTTTCCTCTGTAAAGTTTGACCGTGAAAGCAATGTGTCAACACGAAACCGCTGATAGGATGGCCCCCTGTACTCTTTTGGGTTTTATACGTTTTCCTTCCTCACCCGACTCGATGTTCAACAGTATCACGAGTCTCTCTCTTTTCTCTCTGAGATTATGGCAAGCCCAGAAGCCATAAATGTATAGAGATGATATGGGTTAAAATAGTCTACCAAATATGAAAAAGGTGTGAGATTTTTCAACTCGACTAATTAATGGCTCGATGGATAGGAAAGGAAGCAAAGGGGTCGTCTCTGTGATGTCGCTGTCAATTTTGTGCGTTTTTTTGTGTGAAAGAGAGAGATAATAGGAAAAAGAATCTGCAAAGGACAGCAAGCAGGGGGCAGATGCAGGGTGCTGCTGCAGCGGCAGAAGAAGCAGCAGGAGCAGCATTATTATAAAATTAACAAGTGAGGAGTTTTACTGTGGGGTTTGGTCTGCTGAGCGGACGAGGGGAAAAGAAGAAGGTCACGTGACGGGAGGAGGAAGAAAGACAAACAAAAGCGAGAGAGAGAATCCGCTGCGGCGAGAGCAGGGATACGCTCGTCAAGACCGAGGATGATTGAATTTCCAATTTTACCCCCTTAACTTTATCCCGTGTAACAAAAACTTTTTTAATAATATTTTATCATTTTCATAAATTTCAGAAAAAGGTATAAGTATTAAAGAAAAAACAAATATGTATTTAAGGATAATATATTTTGGACATTTCTTCATTTTTAATATATTAAAGAAAAGAAAGAAAAAATTAAATGATAAAATAATTTGGACGTTGTTATATTTTTTTAATTGTATTTCACTAAAAAGAGTTGAAGGGGATATAATATAATACAAGTGAAAATATAATTTTACACTATCACTATCTTATCACTTACGTACCATTTTAGTTTATTGATAATTTATTTGAAGAAGCATTCAAAGGTGACAACAAATAAATATATTAGTTTCAAAATATTATATCATGTTGAAAAATGAAAATTCTATGAAACGTTTCTTAGATTATCATTCATCGCCAAGTGGCAAACTATTTTTTTTTTAAAGTAAATTTTATTTATATGACGAAAGTTAAACTAACTATAAGCTGATCAAGTACTCATCATAATTATTGCTTTCTAGCCAAAGGCCCAATTCACAAATTGCTTCTCTTTTATCTTCACAATGGGGATATGATCATAAACTAAATCTCAATATTCTCATGGTTCAAATTGAGTTTATCGTTGTAGACACGGGCGGATCTAGGTAGAGACGAGACCCAGAGTCATCCTCTTAGGATCCCCATTCCCCTTACTACAAAATACTATTTGCACCCCTTAAAAATATTGTCCCTCCTATAATTTTGGGTTAAGCCCCTATTTTGTGCAGCCTTCTTAAAATTATAATTGGATTATAAGCACCTTTTTTAAAAAAATTACTCATCATTTTTTGAAAAAAGATTCTTATAAACCAATTATAAGCATAAGAAGGATGCACAAAACACTCCCTAAATTTATCTTTGATTATAGCCTGTTTTTCTACTTTTTGATTCAAACACAATCTCAGAGCTGATGTAGTTGAGAATATGTACAATTATGATTGCTTAGAGGCAATTTTATTTTTAAAAGACCAAAAAAAAAGTCTCTTTTTAACTTTACTTATTTCAGATGATAAATCAAAATGCATAAACTTTTTTTGGGGAACAATTAATTAAAATGTAAACTACTGTAACTATGTGCTTTGCTTGAAAGGTATTTCATATTTGATCATCGAAACTCAGTTTTGTCTATTTTCCGTACATTTTATTGTTTTTTCCTATAGTCAAATTTAGACAACACCAAAAATTACAACTAGTAGTACGAACCCTGCACTTGAAATCATATCATGCAACTTGTTTTCAAACAATGATAAATATTCTGTGTAGGGTAGGATATAATATATAAATATATATATATATATGTAGATTTAATTAATTTACAGGTCCAAGAATATTTAAGTTAATTTAAACCTTTTTTAACACAACTCACGAAGGAAAAGACAAGAGCTATTGAACTTTGAGCCTCTCCCCCTCGGTCCAAACACCAAGCGAATTGTCACTTACAAATCCCATGACGTCATTCATCTTCTCGACCTTCGAGGATAAAATGCGACCGTTGTAGATTAACCACGCACCTCTTAGTCGGCGTTCCAGTTACCGAAACTAGGGTTAAGTTAGGAGTGGTACGCACGCGCTGTGTTTTGTCTGGTGATTTTCATCTGAGTTCTACGTCCCAGAGTCCAAAGCGATGGCAAGAGAGTAATGATCGTCTGTGTTAGGGCGCATGGGGTGATGTCGCAACTTCAGTTTTTACTATTTTAGCTTGGATATTTTAAATTTACTTTATCCTTGCTCTTTTATTTAGTCCATATTTTATACCACCTTCTTAAAATTATAATTGACTTATAATTATTTTTTTTCAAAAAATAACTTCTCATTTTTTAAAATTTTTTATTCTTATAAGCTAATTATAAGCATAAGAAGACTGCACAAAAAAACCCCTTAGCATGGGGGAATTATCCTATTAGCCTTGTATTAGTGGCTAAGTGTTTCGGTTCAGGTCGTCCATGTTGATGTTTTGCAAAATTACGTCTATCATAAATGATGTTGATCTTTAAATTCTATAATTTAGATAATTATAAGCTTTGTCTGATCTATGGATAATTTGAGCATTAATAATTTTCTCTACGATTATTCAAGTGCCAACATAATGTGGCTTTTGAGCGTGAGCCGTCGATGATACTTATTTGGATTCTACTGTCGTTGTTTTTCCTTGGCTATTGTTATCCTTCGGCTCTAAAATGAATCGCTAAGTTTCTAGATATGGATTTTATCAAGGCTGATTGGCCTACTTTTATATGCCAATTATACACGTGTCTGTGTCGAATTTAATGTGGGTAAACCAAAACCCAGTACGGATTGAATCAAATTCTTAAAATGGTTATTAATAAATATTTATGATAAGAAATCCAAAGGCCCGTTTTGCTTAATTTCCCCTAACAAGGCAACCATCCCTACACCTCTGAGGACTTCGTTGCTTAGTTTATGATTATTATTGTTGGCGCCCATCCGGGTGCAAATCCAATTTTGAGAAATATATAATTTTGAAAAAGAGGGAACGTGAACAGCTCCAAAGAAAAAGAAGATGGACATAGGGTTTTAAAAAATAGGTAAAAACCCCCATAGACAATGGGATGATACAAAAAAAATAGAGGTATGAGACTTGAGATATGATTCACTTAATAGGATTGAATAACACACTATCAAAGGCTAGTCCAAAAATAAAATAAAAACACAGATTTACGTGATTAACCCAAATTAGTTACTTCCACGGAGGTTAGAGTTATTTATTTCACTATTTTTCGAAATACAATGTAAAACAAGTGTTTATATGCAGGAATTGTGATATAGTTATAATTCCTCCAGGGACTAATCCAATAACGTAACTGCCCATTCACTAATTGACACGTTTTTCACTAACTAATTTAGACTTCAACATCAACATTACTTGTGACTTGTGTATGCATGACTTAAAGATGCTTTCTTTTATGTCTCTTAGTTACTCATTTTGTATAAGGATTGTTGTTTTTTGGTAGATTAACTTTTCTTTTTTCATGTTGAATTTTATAAATATTATATTGTTGTCTTATTTAATATTTCATTTTCACAAAATCTAAAATATTTCAAAACAACTGTTTTTGATTAATTCGTTGCAAGCATCCTCCAAGTTATCTAATGAGCTTTTTTTAACCGATTTCCTAAACATTCAACCATTTCCAACAAGCATATAGTGTGTAGCTGCAATTCCATAATCCCTTCTCTCTCCTATCATTAGGTATACTCCAGAAATGATATAGCGCACACGACGAATTTGAACGCACGAATTGCAGTGAAATAATCAAAATACTTCCATGTTAAATATTGGCACGAATTTTAATACGAAAATATTTTGATCATTTCACTCAGTTCGTGGCGAACACGCACCCACTTTTGGCGCGTGTTCGTACGCTATATCACTTCTTGGCATACTCTCCTCTTCTTTCCACACTCTCATCCCATTCCCATTGCATTCTTATTGTTATTTTCGAGAAATGATATAGCACACGAAATTTGGACTGTACGAATGCAAGAATGAGGGCGAAATGATAATTTTGCCCCTGTGTTAAATAGGGATGCGTGTTTAACACAAAAACAAAATGATCATTTCGCCCATTTTCTTGCGTTTAATGCGTCCAAATTTGTGCGCTAAATCATTTTTTATCTCCATCTTCTCATCCCTCTCGCAGGGTTAAAAACAAAACTACCATCCAATCAGAATTATCCATCTGTTCCTCGATGATGGTGCTGATGCTGAGGTTCGATGACTGTAAATATATCTTTGTGTGACGTACACAGAGGTTCCGGTCCCACGTGAACAAAGTGTGTTGTCTGAATATAATTTCTCCTCTTGTCATGTGTCTCTGTGTGTGTGCGACATTACACCAAGTACATGTCTTTCCTATCTCTACGTATGGGGCTTGGCTGTGCCGCAGAAGAAGAAGAAAAAGGTGGTTGTCTGCTGCATCCAATGGTACGGTACGTACGAGAGATGATGAAAAGAAAGTAATATCGTCAAGAAGCTTTTTCACTCATGGACTCGATTTGTTTTCTATTGGGTTTTGGTCAAAGTAAAAGAACATGGTCTTGTATGGTGGGTATGGGGTGGAGTCTTGTACAGTTTTGCTTCTTATCTCAGCAAACAAAATATGCCTCCTTGTTGCCTGGTGGGGCGATTTTTTTGGAAACGGATGATGGGATGGAAAACAATTGGAAAATGCTATAGCGCATGAATTTATTGCGCATGAACGGTGCACGAACGAGAAAAATGATCGTTTTGTCCTTGTGTTAAACACATTGCCCCTATTTAACACATGGGCAAAACGGTCATTTTTTGCATTCGTGCGCAGTTTGTGCGCAATAAATTCGTGCGCTATAGCAGCTCTCAAAACAATTGCATTAAAAAGATTTTGAACAAGAATAGTTATTTACACGGTTTTTTTTTTTTTACTAAGCACCCTCTCCCGGCCTTAATAGATCCGCCGCCCCGTTGGTCTCCTGCAGCTATAGGGGTAGGAGTGCGCATTCGATAATTCGATTTGGTTATTGATATAACTGAACTAAAATCGAACATGATTGGTTATAATATTTCATTACCGAATATGAATCAAATTACCAAAAAATTGAAAAATCAAATATATTCAGTTTTTGGCTTTTTGAATAATTTTTTGGTCTAAAATCAATTTTTGACCGAAAATTGATTTTTCGGTTTTGATTACCGTCGATTTTCGATGGTCAACTTTTGTTGTATCGAAAAAATCAATGATTTTTGTTCTCTACACTGCAGCATGATACAATAGGATTTGAGTCATTAGTTGGTGTATGCTAGCTCATCGGGTAAGTATACTGCCTCCGACCTCATGCCTAGAGGTCGGGGGTTCGAGCTCCCAGTGAGGGAATTTCGGCCTGACATTTTGAGGGAATTAGTCGACGGGTCCAGAAAGCCGATTTGAGCCATTATAATCATGTTTACATTTTATCTTGATCTGGTAAAATACAATCTTATGACCATTGAGCACGCCAAGTAGCTTGTTTTTAGATACACTTTGTAGTTTTCTGTGTTGACACCTTTTTAAATTTGTATTTGTAGAATTTTCTAGACCAATATTACTTGAATGATATTGTCCGCTTTGGGCTCCATCCCTCACGGTTTTATTCTTGGGGTTAATATCCCCAAAAGGCCTCATTCAAGTAATGTTTGTTATTTCTATATAAGCCCTCTACATTTTCTATTCTTAATCCGGATTTTTTTTACTTCAACAGTATTCCACTTTCACATTAAATTCTGAATATTTTCATG
This sequence comes from Pinguicula moranensis, assembly GCA_028565015.1. Taxonomy (NCBI): domain Eukaryota; kingdom Viridiplantae; phylum Streptophyta; class Magnoliopsida; order Lamiales; family Lentibulariaceae; genus Pinguicula; species Pinguicula moranensis. The sequence goes on from JAOWBN010176884.1 coordinate 17,677, forward strand.
TATGAATAGATAAAATTTATATTAA